>AWOL01S0007529.1:187467-272722 GCA_000715115.1 Nicotiana otophora | reverse complement strand
CCGGTCAAACTTTCCAAAAATTCAATTTTCGTCATTTCAAGCCTAATTTCACTACGGACCTCCAAATAATTTTTCGGACATGCTTCTAAGTCCAAAATCACCATACGGAGCTACTGGAATCGTGAGAACTCGAATCCGAGGTCGTTTACACATAGATCAACATCCGATCGACTTTTCCAACTTAAGCTTTCTATTTAAGAGACTAAGTGTCTCATTTCACTCTAAATTCTCTTCGGACCCGAACTAACTAACCCGATAAGTCATACAACAGCTATAAACCACAAACAGAGCAGTAAATAGGGAAACATGGCTGTAATACTCAAAATGCCCGGCCGGGTCATCACAGAAAATAACCTTAACTTAATTGCTTCGGGAGGTACTCCATTATAGTTAGCAGTTTCAACCAATTCTAAGAAGTCAATTAAATGACCGTGGATCTTTACTTAGATCACCAGTGAAGATGCAAGATTGTTGAATTATTTGAATCAGTCCTGTCCTGATTTCAAAGTTGTTGGCTGCCACTGGGGGTTTCCTGACACTAGATTCACAATTAAAGCGATCGGGTCTAGCGTAATCCCTTAGGATTCTGTTTGCTGGTCTTGGCGCCACTTCATCAAATTGCTCCTCTACATGAGCTGGTGGTGGAATTTCTAGTGGATTGTTATCATATTCTAATTGATGCTCCATTCTCTCACAAGTTATGCTTTGAGACGATATTTGTCCTTTCCTGCACAATCGTAAAGTTTTTTCAATTTCAGGATCGTAATTGGCCAACTCTTTTGTAGAAGAGCGAGTCATAAACTATCTGAAATTAAAGTAAAATAAAGACAGTTCCTAAAGTAGTAATAGGTAATTAAAAAAAGAAATTAGTACGGTAATATTATAATTAACTAAAACAGTAAGTTGTAAGTTTGTAACTAACCATCAAAAGAAATAATATAATACTTATTATATTATATGGAAAAAAGATTTAATAAATAATAGTGGTTAGAAAGAAACTGCAATGATTCATAAATAAAAGTATAGTAGTAATTTAACAAATTTATAAAATATAAAAAAGGCTTCAATAATAAATCAAGTACGCTGAAGGATTGAAGTACTATAATTAAAAAGATTGAAACAATAAAATATTATTCTACAAAAACATAGTACAAGTAATAGTTATAGTAATAGTAATATGAATAGTAGAAAGGATACTTTTAGTACTAGAATAGTAAAAACAAGTACTTACAATTATAATAGTAACAAAAATAATAAAATATAATAAAGAAAAACGACGAATACAAAAATATTGAGATTGTGAATCACAAAACTATTATATTATACTATTATGTAGATGTTAGTACTAACAACAATAATATAATAATAAGATATAAAATAAGGTAGGTTAAAGTACTGATTATGAGGGATTTGTTTTTAACAATATTATATAAAAATGCTCCTAACAATAGTAACAGTTATGATAGTAGTATTTAGGAGATAAAATTTTGAAAGAAAATTAACAATAATAATAATAATAAATTCTCAAATTAGTAATAAAATATTTAATCTGAAGTAGACGTGTGCCAATCCCCGGCAACGACACCAAAAACTTTACGAAGCTAATGTGTATAGATTTTTCTGCTTTACCCTGTCAAATTCTAGTATAGTTTATGATATTGTCCCACAGAGATTGGAGAATTTAAGCTACAGACTTGTAATATTTTGATTACTATTTGAGAGAATCAAATTGATGAAAGGTGTGTTGGAATTATAAATTCAGATAAATTTCTTCCGAAAGGTTTATATTTAAAAAGAGTTGGGAATCGTTGAATTCACTTAGTATATCATTACAATAAAATCTCAGTTTTATACGTATTTCTCTAAAGAATAATTGTTTATTGGTAATACAATTATATTTTTACACTAAGAAATAAATAAATAATTAACACTTCGTGAGGTTATGTTAATTAATTAATTTAAAACTAGTGACGATTAAACTGAAATATCTTGCCTAAATTGTGCTCAAGCGCAGTAAAAACTTCGTGAGAATATTTTTACTAGAAAATCAATAGTCTTGCCTTCAACAATTTCTCTATGGGAATTAAAATTGAGGAAAGCAAGATTACAAATTTGAAATAATAATCTTACTAAAAATTACTCCCACTCTAATATTCTATTTATCAGTTATTATATATTAATTTTGCTCCGTGAGAATTACAAAACTAATATAAGAATAACTTAGATATAAAATATGTAGATATGACAATAATGATTAAAAATCATCATTCCATCACAATATGAAATATAAATAGAGTTTCAAGCCAAGAATGTATTGAAACTGAGATAGTATTATAATTATATCAAGTTACATCAACTATCCCAATAAAAATAATTACTCCATTATGAAGTAAGAAAAGCTAACAAATACTTTCAAAAGACTAAGAATATTTTTACCACAAAGAAAAAGACTAGAGAAAGAGACCAAGATTACTCCTCTTTCTCTTTAGAAACTTTAGAAAACTAGATAGGAAATTGGATACAAAGTGGGATCTCTTTCTTCTACAAACATATGCCTATTTATAGGATAATTCCTAGAGGCCTTGGTGAGAACTTGCAAGATAATAACAATATATCATATGGCCTTGATGAGAATTTGACATGGCAATTTGTCATGAAAGTTTGGTAAGAATTTTCCATAACTTTGTATCTCTTGACTTTGTGTAGTCTTAGATGAAGTTGTCACACATGCATCCTTCTTCCTTGAACTTTAGGTTCTTTCTTTTTCTCTTTTTCCATCTATTCTTATTCCTGCAAGAATTGTTAGAAAAGTGCGAGAATAGGAAATAAATTGGTCATGATTTATATTTAAAATAATATATTTTTATATTAAAATATATGAATAATTATATCCATCACCTACTCGAGGCCTTAAATCACACATATTAACATCAAAACCACGAATCGTACCTCAAATCAAAATGAATGAACTTTGAATCTTTCAACTTCCAAAACTCGTGTCGAAACCTTCTAGAAATTTTTAAATGCAAATCTGAGCATATGCCCGAGTTCAAAATCACCATCCGAACCTAAAGGAACCATCATAACTCCAATCCGAGATCAAATACTAAAAAGTCAAACTTGGTCAACTCTTTCAACTTTAAAGCTTCAATTATGAAATTCATCCTTCCAAATCAATTTCGAATAACCTGAAAACCAAAACCGACGATTCACACAAGTCATAATACATCATACGATGTTGCTCAAGACTTCAAACAGCTGAATGGAATGCAAATATTCAAAACGACCGGCTGGGCCATTACAATTTGAAGAGGAAAGCTTAACTTGTGATATCTTTGCATTATATTGGTTGTTGAATTCATTAATTCTTTTTAGTAATCAAAAGAGGCTAGTTGAATCATTGATTAATCCTAGTTAGGAGAATAATCGATAGAGGTTCTTCTAAAGACCAATTCACTACGCATTCTTGCATATCTTCACGTGCTTAAATTGGTTCATCTCGCGAGGTTGAGACTTAATCGAGAGAGGAGTTTTTGCTGAACGTGTGAACTAATAATTGAGTGTAATTGAGAGACTCACTTAAATATTATAAGTGAATTATCTAGAGTTAAATCCCAAACAATTATCTTGCACCTATCCTATCAAAACCCTATCTTCTCCCATTGATAACCTTCTTTGCGTGTTCCTTGTTTCGATTGTCATTAGTCAATAGTTTTAGACTCTTAGTTAATTTTAGTTAGAAATCATATAAATCTCAATTGTTGATCATATTGGATAGCAACAATGCTAGAAACTATGAGAATACTATTTAAATTCAATCCATGTGGATACGATATTATACTATACTATATTTGATTAGCGATCATAATTTAGGTGTGTGTTTCGAGCTCGTCAATGGTTCATCATTATTTAGCATTAGACATATCTCTTTCACCTCATTATTTACTTGTTTGTCATCTTAAGGTCATTAGCTAAGTTCATGATTCTTGGGGACTTAACATCAAAGTCATTTGAATTTATTATTTTAGAAGCATATATATACTCCGATTGAAAACATTAGAAAGCCTTAATTTCAAAATCATGCCTATTGTAAACTTGAACGTCTATAATGTTACCATAATGGGAATATTGTGGTATGCAGAACTACACATGTGAAGAGACTACATGGATAGCATATAGCCATTTGACTCCCAAAAACATTTAAATCATTTCATGAGAGTCTTTTCTTTCCATTGTCCCATGGGTCATACAATACCTCATAATTCTCATTTTGGCAAGTGGCCACAAATGTAATATCATTCTTGGCACGTTGGCCGTATTTCATATTTCATGCTCACCTCTTTCACTTTCAAGCACCATCACGGATTATCAACAACAAGGCATTTCAAATCAAGACTTTAAGTACACATATGAGCAATTAAGAGTTTTAAGCACAATGAGTTTTCTTTCACAATTTTGGCTTAATAACTTTCATTTGGAACAAGACTTGAAGTCATAATTTTTTAATACACAACTCATACTTTGAACACATTCTCAAATGATAATATAATATGACAAGAGCATTTGGAACACACTTTGAACATACGTCTTCCAACACAAAGCTTATTCGGAATAGTCAAATTGATTATGAATAACTCGGGACATGACAAATAAGAAATTGGCCCATCATACTTGAGACTTATGAGAACATCGCGGGATTCAATTCTAAGAGAAAAGTTTAGCCAACATACCTCAAATTCGCCCCTTAATGATACTACAATGATCCACTACACTAAGAAACTTCAATCTACAATAACAATATTCAATGGGACTAATATTAGTAATAAATTTCATAATTTAGGCCATTTAGGCATTTTATCAAATACCTAGTAGGCATAAATCTATACATTTCTCAACCATAGAATTAGTTCATCTAACTATAACTATTTACGAATAATTTATCTCACCATTATTCTTAAAGAATTTATAACTTCCAACATCACATGCATGACCATCCATCCACACCCAACCAACAAAAAATCCATCATATAATCACGAAGAATCTCTACAATGGCTAAGTTTTAAAATTGGGAACTTATGGCTTTCAATCACCATATCATAAGTTTCAATACTTAATTTTTACTCATATTCTCATAATAAATCCATGCATTTAAGTCTAAGGGTATAGGATTACCTTTTGGAAGAAATCTTGCAAAACCCTCCCTTGAGTTCTTGAAGAAATTTCTTAAACATCTAAGGATTTCATGGTAGATTGAGTTACTTCTAGTGTGGAAATGATAGGATTCACGCCAATACAATGGGGATTTCTTACCTTGAATATGGAAGAAGTTGGAGGTCTTGAGAGAGTGGAGGAAAGCTCCAAAATTCGTCCAAGTGAAATGGGGAAATGAGCCCCCGAAATGACTTAAAAGGACCTTAAGCTGGGGCACACCCAGTGTGGCGAAGTGAGCCTCACTTTGCTGTCTACTGCATGCAAGGGAATACATGATCCACGCCCGGTCTGGCGAAGCGACCCTTGCTTCGCTGTCTGCCAAAATAACTGGGTGGTCTGACTTTAGTAATTTGATCATAACGTTTAGTAGGAATGTCCGAATAACGAACGGCTTGATGCTTTTGAAACTAGACTCAAAGGAATATGCTTTAGGGGAAAATTTCATGGAAAATATATTTATATTATGTGATTTATACCTATTCAAAGGCAGGTGTTTTGCAAATTAAGACACCTTTTTCACTTAATATTTCCAACTCATTCCAAACAACTTCTTCCCAATTACAAACCTCCTTAATATGTTCCAAAACACTTTCCATATGTATTTTCATGTCAAAATGATGTGGTTATATCATTTAGGTCTTCTTTAGTACTCAAAAACATTATTCCCAATTATCGTTGGTGCCCTATAGTCTTAATCAATAGAAAATTTTTACGGGGCCTTACACCCAGCCGATATCTATTCATCCTTATAGAATGACATATGCAGAGCTGAGAGAGTTGAAAAATCAACTGATGGATTTGCTTGAAAAAGGCTTTATCAGACCTAGTACATCACCATAGGGAGCACCTGTGTTATTTGTAAGAAAGAAAGATGGTTCCATACGAATGTGTATTTATTACAGGCAGTTGAATAAGGTGATGATCAAGAATAAGTACCCGCTCTCGAGGATTGATGATGTTTTTGAGAAATTGTAGGGTGCCAGGTGTTTCTCGAAGATAGACTTGAGCTCTGGGTACCATTAGGTAAGGGTTAAAGAGAAAGATATTCCGAAGATAGCATTCAGGACCAGATACGGGCACTTTGAGTTTTGTGTTAGGTCGTTCGGATTAACCAATGCCCCAGAAGTATCCATGGACTTGATGAATCGTGTGTTCAGACCCTTTCTAGATCTGTTCATGATTGTATTTGTAGATAATATTTTGGCTTACTCTCGTTCAGAGGCTGAGCCTGCAGATCATTTGCGTACTGTGCTCAGAGTTTTACAAGAAAGTAAGTTGTACGCAAAATTCTCTAAATGTGAATTCTGGTTGAATTCTGTAGCTTTCCTTGGACATATTATTTCAGGTGAGGGTATCCGGGTTGATACACAAAAGATTGAGGCAGTGAAGACTTGTCCTAGACCCATGACACCGACAGAGGTTCGTAGCTTCTTGGGTTTGGTAGGTTATTATAGGAGATTTGTAGAGGGCTTTTCTTCTCTTTCAGCACCATTGACAAAGTTGACTCAAAAGGCAACTAAGTTTTAGTGGACTGATGCTTGTGAGCAGAGTTTCTAGGCATTAAAGAATAGATTGACTTTAGCACCGGTTCTGATACTCCCAGAGGGAACCAATGGTTATGTTATATATTGTGACGCCTAGAGCATTGGATTGGGTTGTGTATTGATGTAGCATGGTAAGGTTGTCGCTTATGCTTCTAGGCAACTAAGAAAGCACGAGAAGAATTACTCGACCCATGAATTAGAGTTAGCTGCGATGATTCATGCACTAAAGATGTGGAGGCACTATTTGTATAGCATTCATGTTGATATTTATATGGATCATAAGAGCCTTCAGTATATCTTCAAGCAAAAGGAATTGAATTACGTCAGAGGCGATGGTTGGAGCTACTTAAAGACTATGATATTGATATTTTATACCATCCAGGGAAGACGAATATAGTAGCTGACACCCTCAGTTATAGATCTATGGGTAGCCTATCATATTTACAGCTAGAGAAGAGTGAGATATCCCGTGAGATTCATCAGCTAGCTAATCTTGGAGTTTGATTACTAGATTCAGGTGATACCAGAGTTACTATTCAGGATACGGAAACATCCTCTTTAGTAACTGAAGTGAAGGAGCGCCAGTATGAGGATCCTGTGCTAGCTCATTAAAGAGATATATCCCCTCAAGAGGAGAAGATACTATTTGAGATTACAGGAGATGGAGTCCTCAGATATCGAGGTTAATTGTGTGTTCCTAATGTGGCAGGACTGCGCCAGCAGGTTATGGGAGAAACTCACTATTCACATTATTTTATTCATCTAGGAGCGAAGAAAATATATCATGATATCAGGGAAATATACTGGTGGGACGAAATAAAAAAGGATATAGCAGAGTTTGTTGCACGGTGCCCTATTTGTCAGCAGATTAAGATTAAACATCAGAAACCCGGTGGGTTATTTCAGGCTATAGAGATTCTAACTTGAAAATGGAAAGTGATTAATATGGATTTCATCATAGGCTTACCTCGTGCCCAGGGTAAGTTCGATTCTATATGGGTGATTGTTGATAGACTTACAAAATCAACCCATTTTCTGCCTGTCAGGAATACGTATTCAGTAGAGGATTATGCAAGGCTTTACATTAAGGAGATAGTACGACTTCATGGTGTCCCTATATCTATTATCTCAGATAGAGGTGCTTAGTTTACAGCTAATTTCTGGAGGTCCTTCCAAAATAAGTTGGGGACTTAGGTAAGTCTTAGTACAACATTTTATCCTCAGATAGAGGGTCAGGCAGAGCATACTATTCAGATACTTGAGGATATGCTACGGGCTTGTGTGATAGACTTCAGGGGTAACTGGGATGATCATATTCCGCTTATTGAGTTCGCATATAATAATAGTTATCATTCCAACATTCAGATGGCTCCATACGAAGCTCTTTACGGATGGAAGTGTGCGTCACCTATCAGATGGTTTGATGTTGGGGAAACTAAGTTAGTAGGATCAAAGTTGGTACAAGAGGCAGTTGAGAAGATTAAGCTTATACGGGAAAGGCTATTAGCAACTCAGAGTCGTCAGAAGTCCTATGTTGATAATCGACGACGAGAATTGGAGTTTCAGGTAGACGACTGGGTATTCCTAATGGTATCATCGATGAAAGGCGTTATGAGATTCGGTAAGAAAGGGAAGCTTAGCCCTCGGTACATTGGACCTTATAAGATCATACAAAGTGTAGGCCAAGTAGCATATGAGTTAGACTTGCCTTCCAACTTGGAGTCCGTACATCCAGTCTTTCATGTGTCTATACTCCGTAAGTGTATCGGAGATCCTTCTAGAGTCGTTCCAATTGACGATGTTTAGGTCACAGAGCAGTTATCATTTGAGGAAGCTCTCATTGCTATACTAGATAGACAAGTTCGGAGATTGAGAACTAAGGACATAGCTTCAGTTAAAGTACTTTGGAGAAACAAGAATGTTGAGGAGATGACTTGGGAAGCTAAAGAAGACATAAAGTCTAGGCATCCTCACTTGTTTTCGCTTCCGGTGGAGGATCGGACTGATACATCACAGCCTTTAGGTACGTATATGATACTGGATTCTTATGTTAGTTACTGCCATTGGTCGTATGAGTCCATGGTATTATTGATGATTGTGGCCCCGTGTGGATTTGTATTGCTGGGTTTTCTGCGTGACATATTGGTAGTAGTACCGTTATAGAGGAGACTCTGCCAAACTTTCTATAGATCTCTGGGAGTTTAACATTCGAGGACAAATGTTTCTAAGGGGGAAGATTGTTACACCCTGTGCGTCCCAAGGTGACGTATAATGAAGATGAGACTTGTTAATCATGATTTAAATGAGTGTAAAGTCATAATATGACTATATATGATGTTTGGATATAAAATATAAAGTTCGGGAAAAATCGGATTTAAGTTGCGGAAACACCGACTGAGGATTTGCCTTGTAATGAAGCTTTTTGAGCAATACATTTCATGTACTATATGAGGTCTCTTTAAGACATATTATATACCCAATTGAAGGTCTTGGAATATAGTTTCCAAAACTCTTAACTGTTCATTCATACGACGTCTGGAGAAAATGATATAAGCGTTTGAAGATGGACCAATGCTAGGGTTCCAAGCTAGCACCTCTTTGACTTTTCAAAAATTGATATATATATATATATATATATATATATATATATATATATATATATATATATATATATAGGTCTTAAGTCGCCTTTCTCTTCATTTTTCCACATAACACGAATAGAGAACACCCATAAACCTCCCCTTAAGCTTTATACAAGGGTTTCAAAAATGATTAACATCCCGGGTATGAAATCAAGAAGCGATAACATTATACCGCCTCTCTTTTTCTTTATAGTTTGAGTTTTGGAAGGTACTTCATAGTTAAGAAAAAACCTACTTTATGTATTCAAGTTTTTAAATATCAAGGAAGGTTTATAAATTTGTTTCCTAATAGTTAGAACTCACGGGACGGTGATCGAAAGCCGTGAGTTCGATTTATTCTACTTTTAGTGGACTGTATTGTAGTCCACTCATGTTGGACTCTTGTGCTGCTGATTTATGGAGTTTGGAAGGATACAGGGCATGGATAAATGCCACATGTTGTAGGGTCGTGGGCTGGTCGCTTATCGTTGCAATTTCAGGCTAATTGATAACTTGTTGATTGGGTTTTTGTTGTATTAAAGGAACCAAATTGTAGTTAGGTTGTTTTTGAGTTGCTGATTGTATTGTGTTGTTGTCTCACCTATAGTAGGCTTGAGGGAGCAGTAAAATCAGGGGAAATGCTACCCGTTTTTTGTTACAAATTAAGTTACTTTCGTTATATAAATGAGAGAGCCATTCGTAACTTGACAATAGCTTCACTGTCGTTGTTGTAGATTATAATGCAGGGAGCTCAGTTTAGCATTGTTATTGGACAAACTTCTATAAGGTATGTTAAGGCTATCCCTTCTTTCCTTTTGGCATGATCCATATGATACAACGAAATGAGCAAACGTGAAACTTTCCCAAATGTCTCTATTCTTCAAAGTAATAGGGTTGCATATGTTCTTGATTCCCCATATGTCCTATTATTATATCATCTGTTCATAGGTCTCAGAAAATACATAAGTGATAAAGTTTATTTGGTGATATTAATCGAAGGCATATTGATCTTACGACATCCCGAGAGATCTTATTGACTTACTTTTTATGCATTGCATTTATTTATACATGTACATTGACCCATGACAAGATGGTATTATATACACGTATATTATATATATATGGGGTATGGAGAAAGGTTACGGCATTATACACATACCACCACCTGATCAGTTGGTATACGATGATGATTTCGCCCACTGAGGCCGAGATGATATGATGAGATGCCCTCAGAGGCTTGATGATGTTATGTACGCATATATTTATGCATAATATGACACTTACATGCATATGTATGACATTATAAATGTTTCATGATTCACATAGCTATTCAAACTTATAGGTTGAGTCCTTTACTCCGTGTTTCTTTCATGTCTTTTATAGACTGATTTTTATGCCTTACATACTCGGTACATTATTCGTGCAAACGCCCATATTGCTTGGGGGCCTGCGTTTCATGCCCGTAGGTGCAAGTAGATAGGCTGACGATCCTCCTTCTTAGGATCCTTGCTCAGCGAGAGTTGGTGTGCTCCATTTTGTCCGAAGCTGCTATTGTGTTTTGGTACGATATTTTTGTATACATATATCGGTATAACGGGGCCCAGTCCCATCTTTTATACAGTTGTACACTCTATTAGAGGTCTGTAGACAGTCATGTATAGTTGGATAGTATGTAGCCTTGTCGGCTTCTATTTTGATATATAGTTGTCCATAGCAGCCTTGTCGGCTCGCCCTACCGTATTCCGCATATATATTTATATATTGGGCATGTTTCCTCATGTATGTTATTCACATGATTCAGCAGTTTATTGATAGATGTTATGCATGATTGCTGGTTCCCCAAGTACACGCAAGTATACGTGGCCGTCAAGTAATAAAGTGACTCGAAAATTGGATGTCGAACCCATAGTGACTTAGATTAATTGTTAACTAAGCTAACTAAAATCAATTAAATGTCCAATATAATCAAAAAAATTATTTTTCTACTAAACTACTTTTGAAGAAATTGAACAAGTAATTAGCTAAATTAATTAGGAGCAACCGATTGTGGTTGGATTTTAATCAAAGGAGATGAAGATTCCAAGGTTGTGGTCGGTTTGCCAATCCTATTGGGTTCGTAATTACACATGTTAATCCAAATTATCTATGATTTCTAGTTGACCAGATCGTTTATATAAATAGCATGTACCCACAATACTATCCGTCTATCCACAATATATCAACCCTATATTCCTATGGTATTGAATCTATCATGAACGAATATAATATGGTATTCAACTAAGCAAGACTATTAGGTATATTCCTATCCTAACCGCGAAATCTTTCCCCGAGCCACGGGTTCAGAAACAAGCTCTCTCTAATTCTACTCTAATCTAAATACGGCTTTCCCAACCATAGCATAGATAGTAAATAGAACTTAACTGCTGGCCAAACAATTAAGCAATTATGCATAGAATTAGAGAAACAACCAAAGATGATAACTCGAATTAACAGTAATGTAATTAAAAAACTTCAATATTCATGACAACCACAACCCTAGAACGTGAAGTTTAGCTCCACATAGATATGGTAGCAAAACAACAAATGATCCAAAAAAAAACATAAAGATTACTAATTTTGATGGAAGAAAGATGGAATCTAATGGATTCCGGCCTCCACGGCGGTTTCGTGCTCTCTCTTAGTCCAAAGTATCTTTTCCCCCTCAAAAGCACAATTTTTTGCGAATTGGGCTTCTCCTAATTCAGGTTGGAAAAGCTAATTTTTTATGCTTCGATCCCGGTCAAGCGCAGTGACCCTCGCTTCGCTGTCCGGGGCTTTTCAGGTTTCTTTTGCTCTGGTTCCGGTCTGGCGAAGTTAGCCTCGCTTTGCTGTCCGGGACCTGGCCACCAAACTTATACTTCCTCCAAATTCTTCAATTTGTTTACTTCACTTTGCATGCAAAATCTCCAAATCACTTCTAATTGACTCCTACACATATAAATACCATTATTTAGCTCGAGTCACAAATATTTACACAACAATTAACAAGATCGAGGTATAATGCATGGAAAATTACATGCAAAAACATGGATTTTTAGCCAAACATCACCACCCCACACTTAAGCTCTTGCTCATCCTCGAGCAACCAACAATTAACACTATTCTTGAGCACGTTATATTTAAACAATTGAAGCACACTACACCAATGACCATGGTTGATTGCAACAATTAAACAGTAGCATATGCAATCACTTACACTTCCCTTAACTTATGACGTTCTTCAAAAATATTCACAACAAAGATGACATGCTTATAACAATCCTAGCCTCTAAAATCAACTCAGTGTCACGATGCACTCAGTGTCACAATGCACTCATGGCTTGAACACCCAACATCCTAGAGAAGTCTAATAACGTTACATATCCCTCATGAAACCATGTTCCATCACAACAAGAGCAAAAGAGTAAGTTGAATCAACACATTCAAATCAAATGCTCAAATATATTTTAAGGACTCATATATCAAAGAAAATCACTCACTCTCACAAAAGAAGTCACATACATGCAATTGGTACCATAGGCTTGCCCTTAATGTAAATCTCTTCTAATGTAGGCTCACTCGATCTAAAATCAAATGGGAATTTTTCATAGTTGTAATGTGGGCTAAAGGACAGGAAGGATATATTTAGGAATAGTGGAAAACCCCCCTAAGCACTTTAACACATCTCATAATCAACTGTAAGCGCAAATCTACAATCCAAACTTCAATTTCACAACAAAAATCATTCCTAACAACGTTTTCTCTTTCTTTAGGCACTACTCTAATTTATACCAACTAGCAAGAACAAGTTATCAATTTATTCATCTAAATTTTTCCTTCTCTTTTTCAAATTTTTCTTTTTTTTCTTTACAATATTTGCTAGTGGTGTTCTTTTACAAAACAAGTGCACATTTCTTCCTTTCATTAGTTTCACTCAAAAGCCACCCAAATTCCCTCCTTACTTATTTTAGCACTCATTTCTTAATTAAAGTATTTTATGAGGTAAAAGGATCAAAACAATGTCAATTAAGAACAAAAGGGGTATATGCTTATAATGTGGGTGCCAAATAAAAGTCTTCTAATGACCCGGCCGGTCATTTTGAGAGCAATATCCCCGATCCTCTATTAACTACTTCTCCCGTATCTTTTTCTGCTTATGTGACTTACCGGGAGGTATTTGTTTTGGTTTCGGAGTGTTTTGGGACACTTAGTCCCTAAATGGAAGCTTAAGCCTTAGGATTTTGACCATAGTCGGAATTGTGTGAAGATGACTTCGGAATGGAGTTTCGTCAATTTCATTAGCTCCATTGGGTTATTTTAGACTTAGGATCGTGTCCAGACTGCGAATTTGAGGTTTGTAGCTGGTTTAGGCTTGAAATGGCGAAAGCCGAATTTTTGGAGATTTTGACCGGAACTGGACTTTTTGATATCGGGGTCGGATTCCGATGCCGAAAGTTGGAGTAGGTCTGTATGGTTGAATATGACCTGTGTGAAAAATTTGGGGTCAATCGGGCAGGGTTTGGTAGGTTTCGGCATCTAC
Source organism: Nicotiana otophora (assembly GCA_000715115.1). Lineage (NCBI taxonomy): Eukaryota > Viridiplantae > Streptophyta > Magnoliopsida > Solanales > Solanaceae > Nicotiana > Nicotiana otophora. The sequence continues at coordinate 258,787 of AWOL01S0007529.1, read as the reverse complement.
TGTAGAAATTGGAAGTTTCAAGTTCATTAAGTTTGAATCGGAGGTTCATTCGTGTTTTTAGCATTTTTTGATGTGATTTGAGGGCTCGACTAAGTTTGTATGGTATTTTAGGACTTGTTGGTATCTTTGGTTGAGGTGCCGGGGGCCTCGGGTGTGTTTCGGATCATTATCGGATGCGTTTTGGACTTAGAGAAATGGTTGAAGTTCTGTGATCTGGTGCATCTGGTTTCCTTATACGCGATCGCGAGAGAGGGGCCACGATCGCGTAGGCTCAGCTGGGCAGAGGAATTTTTGTTCTTCGCATTTGCGGGCATAATGATGCGAACGTGTAGTGGTGTGAAGTGGTGCATCGCGAACGCGTGGCCAAGGTCGCGTTCGTGTAGAGTTAAGGAGGCTAAACCCGGGCCACGCACTTTGCTCATCGCAAAAGCGTGAGGACGTTCGCGATCGCGTAGGTCTGAGAGACAGCACATCACGTTCGCTTGGTGTTTTGCGCATTCGCATAGGGTTAAATCCTGGGGCAGCGAAGTTGTTCTTCGCGATCGCAAGGCTATTTCCACGATCGCGATTAAGGAATCACTGGGCAGACTTATATCATTTCAAAACCAGGGTTTGGCCAGTTTTATCAAAACTTGAGTTTGGGAGCTCGGATTTGGACGAGATTTTGGCGGATATTCAGAGACATCGATTGGGTAATGATTCTTCACTTGTTTTTGGTTATATCCCATTAATCTATCATTAATTTCATCATTTAATTTCGTATTTCGGGTGAAAATTTGGGAAAGGTGGAAAGAAGTTCTTCAACCACGATTTTAGGTTTTGATTGGGATTTTGACATCGAATTTGGATAATTTTGGTAAGAGTGAACTCGTGAGTGAATGGGTGTTCATATTTTGTGACGTTTACCCAATTCCGAGATGTGGGCCTGGGTCAACATTTTGGGGCGATTTTCTAATTTCTTGATTTAGCTTTGATTGCATTAATTAGATTAGTTTCTTATAGTTGTATTTATGGTATGTAATTGATTTTGGCTAGATTTGGGCCATTCGTTGTATTTATGCACATGCTATTTGTTGTAAAAACCCAATTTATTTTACTGAATGGTAATCTATTTTCCTTTAATTTGAGTTATACCGTTTAAATGGGTATTAGTCTCTTTTTTAATTCTTAATTGAGCTATTCCAATATGTGTAGCTATCCTGTTTAGTCTAATATCGCATGTCTACATGCTTTAATTGCTTATTTGAACTATGTGAAATATGCCTAGTTGATTTCCTGCTTTTCCTTGTTCTTTATTAGTATAACTGTAGAGATTGTGTTGTTAACTGTTGTATTTATCAGTTTGAGCTATGTGTTTACTTTTGAGACTATGAGGCGGTTCCTCGAGAGTTCTCACTGCATATTTACTTTTGAGACTACGAGGCGGTTCCTCGGGAGTTCTCCCTACACATTTACTTTTGAGACTACAAGGCGGTACCTTCGGAGTTCTCCCTGTACATTTACTTTGGAGACTTCGAGGCGGTACCTCGGGAGATATCCTCGCATATTTACTTTTGGGACTACGAGATGGTATCTCGGGAGCGCCCCTGTTGTTATCACATTGTTTGTGTGTTTTTATTCCTCTGTGAATTCTTTCTGTTAAATTCTCCATTTTACTTTATTTTATTATATCATATGTCTTTTTATTATATCCCAGTAGGGCCCGGACCTGACCTCGTCGCTACTCTACCGAGGTTAGGCTTGGCACTTATTGGGTATCGTTGTGGTGTACTCATGCTACTCTTCTGCATATATTTTGTGTGCAGATCCAGGTACTTCTTATCAGCCCCGGTACTAGCTAAGAGTATTTGCTGTTGTACGGAGACTTCAAGGTACATCTGTCGCGTTCGCAGACCTCGGAGTCCCTCTCTATTCTCTCCTATGTCATTTACTTTTCGTACTTCTTTTATTACACTCTGGTGTATAGAGATACTAGTTTTCCTTCTGTAGCGTGTGACTCATGATGTTCCGAATTTTGGGAAGCTGTATACGTCTAGCATTTTGATTGTTGTACATGTCGAGCGGCATTGTTATTGGTTATTCAGTATCTATTGCAGTTAGTTGATAAGTTTTACTTTTGTACTGTTATTTCCGCAATTTTTTAGGCTTACCTAGTCGTAAAGACTAAGTGCCGTCACGACGTTATACGGAGAGAGTTTGGGTCGTGACAAGTTGGTATCAGAGCTCTAGGTTCATAGGTGTCATGAGTCACAAGCCAATTTATTAGAGTCTCGCGGATCGGCACGAAGATGTTTGTACTTATCTTCGGGAGGCTATGGAACTATTAGGAAAACTTATACTTTTTTGATTCCTTGTCGTGAGAAATTTGTTGACATCAAAAAAAACATTTCTACGATTCTGTATTCTATTCCCTCACAGATGGTGAGGACACGTATAGGCGGATCTGATGACCAGGCACCCGCGCCCCCTGCTAGAGCTGGGAGAGGTCGAGGCCTGGGTAGAGGACGAGGACATCCACGTAGTGCAGCTAGAGCACCTGCACGAGCTGCTACAGAGGAGCCCCCAGTAGCTCCAGCTGCAGGGCAGGCACCTGAGGTGCCTATTGCTGCACCAGCTCTCCAGGAGACTCTAGCCCAGTTTCTGATCATGTTCAGCACCTTAGCTCAGGCTGGATTGATTCCACTTTCTCCTGCCATATCTCAGGCCGGGAGAGTAGCACAGACTCCCGTAGCCGGTACTCCAGAGCAGTGGGTTCAGGTCAACCAGGTTCCATATATGTTTTCGATGCAACCGGTAACTCCAGCTCAGCCCGAGGTTAGTGTAGTTGTTTCTGAGGTAGAGCAGCTTAGACTTGAGAGGTACAAGAAGTACCACCCTCCTACCTTCAATGGATTGGTGTCAGAGGATGCCCGGGATTTTCTGGAGGAGTGTCACCGTATTCTCCGTACTATGGGTGTAGCGGAGTCGAGTGGGGTTTCCTTTACTGCATTCCCGCTTAGAGGAGCAACCTATTTGTGGTGGCATGCTTATGAGTTGAGTAGTCCAGATAAGGCAGCTTCACTTACATGGACTCAGTTCTTGGACATGGTTTTGAGAGAGTATGTCCCTCAGAGCCTCAGGGACTCGTGTCGCGTGGAGTTTGAGCAGCTGTGCTAGGGTGCTATGACTGTGTCAGAGTTTGCAGTCTGCTTCAGTGATTTGGCCTGGCATGCACCGGCCTTGGTTGCCATAGTTCGAGAGAGGGTTCGACAGTTTATTGAGGGACTCCACCCCAGTATCCGGATTAGTATGTCCAGGGAGTTGGAGATGGATATTTCTTATCAGCAAGTTGTGAGTATTGCCAGGAGATTGGAGGCATGCTTGCCCGGGATAGAGAGGAGAGGGAGGCCAAGAGGTCTCGAGAGTCTGGCACTTACAGCGGTACTCGTGCCCCAACTATAGTTTGACATGGTAGGATTATGTGAGTAGCCCCGTTCATTCAATTCTTCCAGCCGCCAGTGGTGTTCCAGCTCCCGCTAGGCCCTAGGAGCCTTATTATGCACTGTTAGTATCTAGTCTGCCTCCTGCTCGGGGTGCTTTTAGCGGTCAATCTAGCAGACCTGGCCCGAGCCAGTCATAGCAGCCACGCTTTCCGAGAGCTTGTTTTGAGTGTGGCGACACTCGCCATATGGTGAGGGATTTCCCCAGATTTAGGAGGGGAGCACCTCAATAGACTTATCAGGCACAGCGTGCTCCACCGGGTCCTCAGGCTATGATTCCAGCACCAGCTACCGCCCCACCTATTCAGCTAGCTCGAGGTGGAGGTCGGGGAGGTCGAGGTCGCCCTAGAGGGGGAGGCCAGGCCAGATAATATGCTCTTTCGGCTCGTACAGAGGTAGTTGCTTCCGACTCTGTCATTACAGGTATTGTTCCGGTCTGTCATAGAGATGCATCGGTATTATTTGACCCAGGCTCTACATATTCCTATATGTCCTCTTATTTTGCCCTGTATTTGGGCGTATCTCGGGATTCTTTGAGTTCCCCTGTTTATGTGTCTACTCCTGTGGGAGATTCTCTTATTGTAGACCGTGTGTATCGGTCGTGTTTGATTGCTCTTAGAGGTTTTGATACTAGAGTCAATTTATTATTACTCAGCATGGTAGACTTCGATGTTATCTTGGGCATGGACTGGTTGTCACTCCATTATGCTATTCTTGATTGTCATGCTAAGACCATGATGCTGGCTATTCCAGGTTTACCGCGATTAGAGTGGAGAGGTACCTTAGAGTATAATCCCAGTAGAGTTATTTCATTTCTTAAAGCTCAACGAATGGTTGAGAAGGGGTGTGACACGTATCTAGCTTATGTGAGAGGTGTCAGTATTGATACCCCTTCAGTTGAGTCAGTTCCAGTAGTGAGAGACTTTCCAAATGTGTTTCCAGCTGATCTTCCGGGAATGCCGCCCGACAGAGATATTGATTTTAGCATTGATTTATTGCCGGGCACTCAGCCCATCTCTATTCCTCCATATCGTATGGCTCCTCCTAAGTTGAAGGAGTTGAAGGAATAGTTACAGGAATTTCTTGCTAAGGGGTTCATTCGGCCCAGTGTGTCACCTTGGGGTGCTCCTATCTTGTTTGTGAAGAAAAAGGATGGTTCTATGCGTATGTGCATTGATTATCGCCAATTGAACAAAGTTACAGTGAAGAACATGTATCCTTTGCCTCGTATTGATGACCTATTTGATCAATTACAGGGTGCCAGAGTGTTTTCCAAGATTGACTTACGTTCAGCTATCATCAGTTGAAGATTCGGGAGCCAGATCTCCCGAAGACTGCCTTTAGGACTCGGTATGGTCACTACGTGTCCTTTGTGATATCTTTTGGGCTGACCAATGCCCCAGTAGCTTTTATGCACTTGATGCACAGTGTGTTCCGGCCTTATCTTGACTCATTCGTCATTGTGTTTATTGACAACATTCTGGTGTACTCCCGGACTTGGGAGGATCATGAGCAGCACATGAGGACTGCGCTTCAGACCTTGAGAGAAGAGAAGTTATATTCGAAATTTTCAAAGTTTGAGTTTTGGCTAGACTCAGTGACATTCTTGGGTCATGTAATATCGAGTAATAGGATCCAGGTGGATCCGAAGAAGGTGGAAGCAGTGCAAAGTTAGTCTAGACCGTCATCAGCTACGGAGATCCGGAGTTTTCTTGGTTTGGCGGGGTATTACCGTCGTTTTGTAGAGAGATTCTGATCTATTGCGGCACCTATGACCAGGTTGACCCAGAAGGGTGATCCGTTCATGTGGACAGAGGAGTGTGAGGAGAGCTTTCAGAAGCTTAAGACAGCTTTGACTATAGCCCCAGTATTGGTATTTCCTACAGGTTCGGGATCATATACTGTATATTGTGATGCATCACGGATTGGTCTCGGTGCGGTGTTGATGCAGGACAGTAGGGTGATTGCCTACGCGTCCAGACACCTGAAGGTGCATGAAAAGAACTATCTTGTCCACGACCTTGAGTTAGCAGCTATTGTTCATGCCTTGAAGATTTGGCGGCACTATTTGTACGGTGTCCCTTGTGAGATGTACACTAATCCCCAGAGTTTGCAACATCTATTCAAACAGAAGGATCTTAACTTGCGTCAGTGGAGGTGGTTGGAGCTACTTAAGGACTACAATATCACCATTCTGTACCATCTGAGGAAGTAAAATGTGGTGGCCGATGCTTTGAGTTGCCGGGCAGAGAGTTTGGGAAGTTTAGCATATCTACCAGTAGCGTAGAGGCTACTAGCGTCGGATGTTCAGACCTTAGCCAACTAGTTTGTGAGATTGGATATTTTTGAGCCGAGTCGAGTATTGTCTTGTGTGGTCTCTTAGTATTCTCTTTATGATCATATCAGGGAGCGTCAATATGATGACCCCCATCTGCTTGTCCATAAGGACACTGCCCAGTACGGTGATGCTAAGGAGGTCACTATTAGGGATGTTGGTGCATTAAGGATATAGGGCAGGTTATGTGTGCCCCATGTAGGTGGTTTGGGAGAGTTGATTCTTTAGGAGGCTCACAGTTTGCGGTACTCCATCTATCCGGGTGCCGAGAAGATGTACCAGGACTTGAGGCAGCATTACTGGTGGAGAAGAATGAAGAAAGACATAGTGGAACATATATCTCCGTGTCTAAATTACCAGCACGTGAAGTATGAGTATCAGCGGCCAGGTGGGTTGCTTCAGAAGTTAGAGATTTTGGAGAGGAAATGGGAGCGGATCACTATGGATTTCGTTGTTGGACTCCCACGGACTCAGTAGAGGTTTGATGCAGTTTGGGTGATTGTGGATAGGCTGACCAAGTCAGCTCATTTCCTTCCTGTGATGACTACCTATTCTTCCGAGTAGCTGGCTCGAATTTATATCTGCGATATTGTCAGGCTTCATGATGTACCGGTATCTATCATCTCTGACCGGGGTACGCAGTTTACATCACGGTTCTGGAGGGCCGTACAGTATAAGTTGGGTACTCGAGTGGAGCTGAGCACAGCATTTCACCCTCAGATGGACGGACAGTCCGAGAGCACAATTTAGATACTGGAGGATACGCTCCGTGCGTGTGTAATAGATTTTGGAGGTTCTTGGGATCAGTTCTTGCCTCTTGCGGAGTTTGCTTACAATAACAGTTATCAGTCGAGCGTCCAGATGGCACCGTATGAGGCTCTGTATGGTAGGCGGTGTCGGTCTCCAATGGGCTGGTTCGATCCGGGCGAGGCTAGATTATTATGTACAAACATGGTTCAGGATGCCCTGTATAAAGTGAAGGTGATTCAAGATCGACCTTGCACAGCTCAGTCCAGACAGAAGAGTTTTGCGGACCGGAAGGTTCGTGATGTCGCATTCATGGTTGGAGATCGGGTCTTGCTTTGGGTTTCACCTATGAAGGGCGTTATGAGGTCCGGGAAGAAGGGCAAGTTGAGCCCAAGGTTCATTGTTTCATTTAAGGTGTTGCGGCAAGTTGGAGAGGTTGCGTATAAGCTTGCCTTACCTGCCAGTCTAGAAGGAGTTCATCCGGTATTCCATGTTTATATGCTCCGGAAGTATCACGGTGATCCATCTCATGTGCTGGATTTCAGCTCAGTCCAGTTGGATAAGGATCTATCTTATGTTGAGGAGCCAGTGGCTATTTTGGACAGGCAGGTTTGAAAGCTGAGGTCAAAGAGCATTGCTTCCGTGAAGGTTTAGTGGAGGGGTCAGTCGGTCGAGGAGGCGACTTGGGAGATCGAACAGGATATGTACAGCCGTTATCCTCATCTATTCAGCACTTCAGGTATGTCTATATGCTCGTTCGAGGACGAATGATTGTTTTAAAAGGGGGAGGATTTAACGACCCGGCCGGTCGTTTTGAGAGTAATAGCCCTGATCCCCTATTAACTGCCTCCCCCGGATCTTTTTATGCTTATGTGACTTGCCGGGAGGTTTTGTTTTTGGTTTCAGAGTGTTTTGGGATACTTAGTCCCTAAATGGAAGCTTAATCCTTAGGATTTTGAAGACAACTCCGGAACGGAGTTTAGTCGGTTCCGTTAGCTCCATTGGGTGATTTTGGACTTAGGAGCGTGTCCGGACTCTAAATTTGAGGTCTGTAGCTGATTTTGGCTTGAAATGGCGGAAGTGGACTTTTTGATATCGGTGTCGGATTCCGATTCCGGAAAATAGAGTCGGTCCGTAGGGTTGAATATGACTTGTGTGCAAAATTTGGGGTCAATCAGATATGGTTTGATAGGTTTCGGCATCGGTTGTAGAAATTGGAAGTTTAAAGTTCATTAAGTTTGAATCGGAGGGTCATTCGTGTTCGTAGTGTTGTTTGATGTGATTTGAGGGCTCGACTAAGTTTGTATTGTGTTTTAGTACTTGTTGGTATCTTTAGTTGAGGTTCTGAGGGCCTCGGGTGTGTTTCGGATCATTATTGGATACGTTTTGGACTTAGAGAAATGGCAGAAGTTCTATGATCTGGTGCATCTGGTTTCCTTATACGCGATCGCGAGAGAGGGGCCGCGATCGCGTAGGCTCAGCTGGGCAGAGGAAGTTTTTTTCTTCACGTTCACGGGCATAAGGATGCGAACGCGTAGTAGTGTGAAGTGGTGCTTCACGAACGCGTGGCCAAGGTCGCGTTCGCGTAGAGATAAGGAGGATAAAGCTGGGCCACAGGCTTTGCTCATCGTGAACGCGTGAGGACGTTCGCGATCGCGTATGTTTGAGAGCCAGCACATCGTGTTTGCTTGGTGTTTTGCGCGTTCGCGTAGGGTTAAATCCTAGGGCAGTGAAGTTTTTCTTCGCGATCGCGAGACTATTTCCGCGATCGCGATTAAGGAATCACTGGGTAGACTTATATCATTTCAAAACGAGGGTTTGGCCATTTTTATCAAAACTTGAGTTTGGGAGCTCGGATTTGGACGAGATTTTGGGGGATTTTCAAAGACATCGATTCGGTAATGATTCTTCACTTGTTTTTGGTTATATCCCACTAATCTATCATTAATTTCATCATTTAATTTCGGATTTGGGGTGAAAATTTGGGAAAAATAGAAAGAAGTTCTTCAACCAAGATATTGGGTTTTGATTGGGATTTTGACATCAGATTTGGATAATTTTGGTACGAGTGAACTCGTGAGTAAATGGGTGTGTATATTTTGTGACTTTTACCGGATTCCGAGACGTGGACTCGGGTCAACGTTTTGGGGCAATTTTCTAATTGCTTGCTTTAGCTTTGATTTCATTAATTATATTAGTTTCTTATAGTTGTATTTATGGTATGTAATTGATTTTGGCTAGATTTGGTCCATTCGCAGTCGGATATTCGTGGAAAAGGCATTGTTACCGATTGATTGAGATTGGTTCGAGGTAAGTCGCTTGCCTAACCTTTTGTGGGGGAAATCCCCTTAGGATTTGGTACTCTTGTGCTATGTGAGCACCATGTATGTGAGGTGACGAGTACGTACATGGGCTATTTGTTGAAAAACCCCGATTTATTTTACTGAATAGTAATCTATTTTCCTTTAATTTGAGTTATACCGTTTAAATGAGTATTAGTCTGTTTTTCATTCTTAATTGAGTTATTCCAATATGTGTAGCTATCCTGTATAGTCTAATATCACTTGTCTACGTGCTTTAATTGCTTATTTGAACTCTGTGAAGCATGCCTAGTTGATTTCCTGCTTTTCCTTGTTCTTTATCAGTATAACTGTAGAAATTGTGCTGTAGATGTGTATAAGAGACAGATTCCAATATGTGTAGCTATCCTGTATAGTCTAATATCACTTGTCTACGTGCTTTAATTGCTTATTTGAACTCTGTGAAGCATGCCTAGTTGATTTCCTGCTTTTCCTTGTTCTTTATCAGTATAACTGTAGAAATTGTGCTGTTAACTGTTGTATTTATCGGTTTGAGTTGTGTGTTTACTTTTAGACTATGAGGCGGTTCCTCGGGAGTTCTCACTGTATATTTACTTTTGAGACAACGAGACGGTTCCTCTGGAGTTCTCCCTGCATATTTACTTTAGAGACTACGAGGCGGTTCCTCGGAAGTTCTCCCTACCCATTTACTTTTAAGACTACGAGGTGGTACCTCAGGAGTTCTCCCTGTACATTTACTTTTGAGACTACGAGGCGGTACCTCGGGGGATATCCTCGCATATTTACTTTTGGGACTACGAGACGGTATCTCGGGGGCGCCCCTATTGTTATCACATTATTTGTGTGTTGTTATTCCTCTGTGAATTCTTTCTGTTAAATTCTCCATTTTACTTCATTTTATTATATCATCTATCTTGTTATTATATCCCAATAGGGCCTGGAACTGACCTCGTCACTACTCTACCGAGGTTAGGCTTGGCACTTACTGGGTTCCGTTGTAGTGTACTCATACTACTCTTCTGCACATGTTTTGTGTGCAGATCCAGGTACTTCTTATCAGCACTGCTACTAGCTGAGAGTGCTTATTGTTGTACAGAGACTTCAAGGTACATCTGCCGAGTCTGCAGACCTTGGAGTCCCCCTCTATTCTCTCCTATGTCATTTACCTTCCGTACTTCTTTTATTAGACTCGGGTGTATAGAGATACTAGTTTTGTCACGACCCAAGCCGATGGGCCGCGACGGGCACACGGTACCTTACTCAACCGAGTACCAACGTAATGTATCTTTCTTATTACATCATCATATACACGTGACATACGGGCCTAATAGGCCAACATCATCATTTATAAACTCATAACATAAGCCGACATGGCCGTACAATCTTTCACATACACGACATATGTCTATAAGCCTCTAAGAGTACATAAATATCATAAAGGTCGGGACAGGGCCCCGCCATACTATTCAGTACATGTTCTAATCATATTAACCACATAAGCAACTCCGGAACAAATGGAGTGCACCAACATCTTCCGCTGAGCTGATGGCCTACTTGGAGGACTCTCGACCTATCTATCGAGACCTGCGGGCATGCAACGCAGCGTCCCCAAGCTAAAGGGACGTCAGTATAAATAATGTACCGAGTATGTAAGGAATGAAAATCAGTAAATAATAGACATGAGAGAAACATGGAGTAAAGGACTCGACATGTACATCTGCATAGCTCTGTGAATCATTTCAATTTTATAATGTCATGCATATGCTTATAAATGTCATACCATGCATTGGTATATGCGTTCATAACATCATCAAGTCTCTGAGGGCATCCCATCATATCATTTCGGCCACTGTGGGCAAATCATCAACGTATACCAACTGATCAGGTGGTGGAGTGTATATAACGCCATAACCTTTTTCCATATCCCATATACATGTAATATACATATATACGCGTATATAATGCTATCTGGTCATGGGTCAAGGTATATGTATAAATGCATGAAATGCATAAGAAATACGTTAATAATATTTTCTCGGAATGTCATAAAAATAATATTCCTTAAGAAATACGTTAATAAGATTTTCTCGGAATGTCATAAAAATAATATGCCTTAAGAAATACGTTAATAAGATTTTTTCGGAATGTCATAAAAATAATATGCCTGTCGGATAAATTTTATCAAATACATATTTTTCTGAGACCCATGGACATATGATAAAATAATATGACACGTGGGGAATCCAGAACATAAGCATCTCTAATATTTCTATGAATGGAGTCATGTATGGAAATTGTGCATTTTCTCGTTTCGTTTGTGTCGTATGGATCATGCCAAAAGAAATAAGGGATAGCCTTAACATACCGGAACAGATTCTCTTAGAATTTGCAATTTACACTTTAAAGAATCAACAACCAACGTTATTTAATTTTGGTATGGAATTGTTTTGCTCATTGAAGAACTCACGACCAGCCACTTTCTATAAGAGATTCCATTGATTTGTAATGTACACATGAATGGCATCTCACATTTAGAAAGAACTCCTGTTCGTAATAAGAGATTGATTTGTACATATAATTAATTTGTAATAAGAAATTCCATTGATTTGTAAGAACTCACGTTAAGCCTTTAAAAACTCACAATAAGATAGCATCTTATGTCTTACTAATTGTAAAAAGTCTTTAGTGGGTGTGGCCCACTTAGTTGATGAGTAAGCCACTTAATCCTCTAAATTTGCCACCTATGTAAGACTTAATAGTCACTTTAAGAGTGATAGGGGATGCTGCCACGTTTTTGTGGAGTTAAGCCATCAAAATCATTAATTATCCAAAGATTGTAATTAATCTCCCACTAACAATTATTAATTATCCAATTATACACATAATTAAGAATTATCTCAACTTACTTAAAATATTAATAACTTTTAACTTACCTTGTACACCTTACTATCATGATCATGTAGTACCTTGTATGGCACTAGTCCATAAATACCAGGTATTATAGCTCGGATCGTATTTTATCCCAAATTGTCAATTTTTGACGAAACTCAGTTTCTTCGATTCGCTTATCCTCTCACCGTCACGAATTTACTTATCACTTGCTTGAAATAGCATAATACTTATAAACTCAAAAATAATCTCATCCCCGAGCTTACGTCGATTAACTTACGACGAAACTTTAACGTCCGAATATTTGGGATGTAACAACTCATTTCCGAGCTTATATCAATTTACTTATAGCGTACTTCCACGTACTAAAACATGGGGTGTAACATCATTCCCCCCTTTGGAACATTCGTCCTCGAATGTTGACTGATGCACCTATCATTCTCATAAATCATAGCTCTTGTGAATACTTTAATACTCTTCTTGCCATTTAGGCAACTATTCTGTGAATGAATCCCAAAGGCCAGGGCATTCCCCCCTTTAAGCCTCTTTCTCACACCACGACTTGTAGTCGGAATCCTTCTAATCTCGTAATTGTTGTTACCTTCTATCATGCAGCCTTTACGACTCTAACTTTGTATGTGCGTCTATGCGACTCTACTCTTCTCTTTCCTCCAGCCTTTAGCCAATCTCTAGGCTTCACTTTGTGAACATATACAAAATTATGTCAAGTTGTCCCTCTGGGCGTCATTAGCTTTACTACATCTAAGTAGGCCATACTATACCATAATTCTTACTTCGATTTATTGTTGTGGAGGTCTGCTATCAAATTCCAGCTTACTCTTGTTGCTTATCCCATATGTATAAATCTAAGTCCTTTAATGCTTCCTCGTTACTGTTCATCTTAAGAATGATGACCTAATCTCAGCTCATACTTTGTGACTTTTGTCCATCCATTATGATTTGCCTCACTATTGATCTATAATATACCGCTGATAACTTGAAACTTCTTACGTAAAACCTTGCCACTAGGTCTTACGTTGCATCGAGGAATATCTGAAGTTATTTCCATAATCGTATTTCATAGTATCTCGATGTGATTCACCTTATGGGGGTATTCTGATCTCGTGCCGTCCGCGAAATCTTTTCTCCTTCTCCTTTGTTTTTCTTCAAATCATTATTCAATCGAAGGCCCAAACGTTATCTTTTATCTGTCACAATTACACCTTCATTTCACTACCATGGCAGCATTCCATCTCATCTAAATGCAACTAGTCTTAGACTCCTTTGAGTTCATTCAGGCTGAACTTTCTATAACTTAGAGAAACCATCAGCTCTTTTGTCTTTATGGGCTTAATCCCGATAACTTATCCATTCCCGTAACCTTCTCACTTGTCATTCCTTATTCTTACTCATATCTTTCCAAAACCTTGTCGCTCTACCATACTTTAGCTTGCGACCTACACATATTCATTTATACTACTCGCAACCTTCCTTCAACTTGCTTGTATCATAGATTCCCTTGCATTATTCTTGAACATCAAGCGAGACATCACATCGTTTCTAACTCTTCTTTACTCTCGTAACTAGACCTCTCGATACCTAGAAATGGCACTTTTGTCACTAATGATGTCGCTATCATTCCTGGATACTAAATCTTCACGCTTCTAGCTTTCTATCCGCAGTACAGACTATTCCCAACCTTCTGCATTTAAGTATCTCGTACGTTGTTCACTTTTACCTTACTTACCTTAAAATCTCTCATCACGTCTTCTATCTCTTTCATGATCTCCCTTTCAGATAGGTATAATTCATATCCACAACTTGAAGCTCTATTATAATACTTCCACCTCTGGTGCACACACAATCCGGTGGGAGATTCATACTGACTTCTTATAAGGCTGGTACTTTTCTGACTGGCTTTATCATAGAGCCGTTATAGAATATGGTTAATGTACTATCTCTCTTGTATTTAAGAGTGATCCTGCAATGTTCTCAATCACGAGGTCTAAAATTTTCTTGGTCCAATAATCAGACTCCTGATTTACTGAGTTGATGTAACTCTTTAGTTTCCTCTTCCTTCTGATCAGCCTTTATGTAGGCTTAAACTATCTTCCGATATGCGGCTCCTGGGATTAGTTATTACTTTATCCTTTCATGGGCGCTATGGACTATCCATGACACAATCTTCTAACAATTCCATCATTTGTTTATGCCCTGGGCTCAATTCTTTCTTTTACTTATACCAGAGTCTTCTACGGCTGTATGATTGTCACATATGTGCTGCATGGATAATACTCTGAAATCTTACGTACATTCATAACGTAACTCACTCTGGATCAATGATCAAATAATTCCTTTTGTTCCTTCTCCACTTTCTTTAGATGTAAGCAATTACTTTTCCTAGTCGTTTTTTCACTTGTTACATGTATACTTGGGTTATCTTAGTTCCCACGCATGTCAAAATTTTCATGCAACTCATATGATCTCGAATATTACTTTTGATTTTTTTCTTCCCGTTCCTTAGACACGGTAGGTACCACTTCCTTATGGAGAGCATACAATGTTCTTGTGAGATTGTTGTTACAAGACCATTTCCTCCTTAGGTTACTGAGCTTAGATTGAAGCCTTCTTCCTTACTTCCTCAACTAGTCTTTCATTGTAGTATTTAGGGAGGATCCTATGACTCTTGTAAAGCTGTGAGATTATTACATTATATACTTGACGGACCTTTTGATGTCCTTCCTTTCCTATAATTATCCGTAGTTACTTACTTCCACCCCCTTTGTGCTTGTAGAGTTGCTTCTGAACTTGATATTTTGACTGACTTCCCAGTGGCACTCTCTTTTATCTCCGTAACACTCATATGGTACCTTTAACTACCCCAACTCCTATTTAAATATTTCTCAATGATCACGATGTCATAACTGCGATGCTGAATTCACTATATTAGATTTTACTATGTTTATCTTACACGATCTGCTGACTCGTCTGTAAACTCCTGTTTAGCCATAACCAGACTCTTCCTGATCAATTACTGACTACTCGTTGGCCCATTCTCATCTCAATATTCCGCATAATCTTTCTTGGGTTATTTCCTTTGCCTTAACTTACGTCTTGCACTGGGTCCTTATTTATTAATAATAACTCGGGCAGGAATCCTTACTTCCTTTCCTTGACGTCGTGCTTGCACAATATTCTGGAATCGTAGAATATCTGTAGGATTTGGATAAGTGGCATCTCATTACTCTTTTATATTTATCGCATTCTTCCTTTACCATTCCATAGTCACTAGAACCACTTAATTGTGATTTAATGCCATATCACTTTATATTCTGAACCCTTTAGGGGAGTACTAAGAGTTGAAGCCACGAGGATCTACCTATAGATGTTTTACCTCTTCATCTTTGGCGTCGTTTCACAACATCAATGACCCTTACTCGCCTTGCGGCAATACTCTGTATCAAGGATAACAAATTCTCTTACTCGCAATGGTGACACTTAGTGCAGTTGGCACATACAATCCCTTAAGCCTAACTTTGCTCATATTGCCTGCTTTAGGGAAGCGTCTTCCTGAATGACCATTTTTTGAATTTCTCATAAATCGTCTTCTGTTGTCCATTCTATTATCGTCGGAACGAAAATCTGAAATTCTCATGATGCTGACTATTATCAAGTCACTCAGTCCCTAATTCATGTTTAGTTTATCTTGTTCACCAGCCCATACTGATTTCTATTATTCTGGGGTCTAACTTTTCCTTCTGGTAGTTGAATTGGAGTCACGAACTTATTTTTCGAAGTGAGGATATGACTTTATGGCCTATACTCTTTTGTTGTCTCAAGGCTTGACACCTCTCGTTTTTCCCATCACTTGACTATAGACTCTGTAATACTATCATTTTTTGATCTACCGTTGTCATCCATGTATTACATTTTACTCATACTGCTCTATTAACTCTCTTCTTATTTTCCTGCTAACATTTTTGTCTATCACTTTATTCTAAAAACTCGAACAAAACATTCTTTTGCTTTTAGCCCCTCTTGCTCCATCCATTGGCTCCTCGAATTGTCTAACATTCTCTTTCTACCAGGGATGAGAGCCATACTAAGGTAATATGTATCCCTTCTAGACTTCCAGTGCTTATCTTTGTAGTACTCATATCTAGCTGTACTATTTTAGGGTGCACCATCGAGGTGTCTCACAAGGAAATCCATTACCACGTTTGCTCTATCCTTCGGAAATGTCAACTAACTCTACCAATCCATCCACTATTTTGGGTTACTCTATCCCCAAATCCTGATAACTCGTCATTCTCTTAAACTATGTTTGTTAGCTTCCATAGGGCATAACTGAGATCGATGTGGCCGATTGTACATACATCTTTCACTATTGAAGGTAACTTAAAATGCTTATATCTCCCTTCATGAATGGTAAATAATGATAATCTTTATTAACTGGATACCTCGTACCCTTTTTCATCTTGCTTCTTTTACTTTATGAAGCTGGTATTTATCTTCTGAATCTCTCATTGTCTTTCACAATAAAGGTGGATAAATATTCTTGCCTTAAGGTTCCTTATCAAGAGACTTACACGTCTTAGTGTACACATGATCTGCTGAATAACTCATATTTATCCATCATAAGAATGATGCAAAAATTGAGTTCCTCTGACTCAACTCTTCCATAGCTATATCTCCTACCAACTGTCTTTCTGGATGTAGGCATCGTTGTATTACGAATAAGATTGAGTTTAGGAAATTGAGTTCTTACAACTGAGCTCTACCACACGATCAATAGTAAGAAGAAAGAGTGACAATCCTAAATTCCTTGTAGCCTCCTGCTTATAAGTATAGTGCACGACACACCCATAAACAAGACTCTACTAGACACGGCTTGTAGACTCCCTGGGGCAGAACTGTTCTGATACCACTTTTGTCACGACCCAAGCCGATGGGCCGCGACGGGCACACGGTACCTTACTCAACCGAGTACCAACGTAACGTATCTTTCTTATTACATCATCATATACACGTGACATACGGGCCTAATAGGCCAACAACATCATTTATAAACTCATAACATAGGCCGACAAGGCCGTACAATCTTTCACATACACGACATATGTCTATAAGCCTCTAAGAGTACATAAATATCATAAAGGTCGGGACGGGGCCCCTCCATACTATTCAGTACATGTTCTAATCATATTGACCACATAAGCAACTCCGGAACAAATGGAGTGCACCAACATCTTCCGCTGAGCTGATGGCCTACTTGGAGGACTCTCGACCTATCTATCGAGACCTGCGGGCATGAAACGCAGCGTCCCCAGGCTAAAGGGACGTCAGTATAAATAATGTACCGAGTATGTAAGGAATGAAAATCAGTAAGTAATAGACATGAGAGAAACATGGAGTAAAGGACTCGACATGTACGTCTGCATAGCTCTGTGAATCATTTCAATTTTATAATGTCATGCATATGCTTATAAATGTCATACCATGCATTGGTATATGCGTTCATAACATCATCAAGCCTCTGAGGGCATCCCATCATATCATTTCGGCCACTGTGGGCAAATCATCAACGTATAGCGGCTGATCAGGTAGTGGTGCGTATGTAACGCCATAACCTTTTCCCATATCCCATATACTTATAATAACATATATACGCGTATATAACGCCATCTAGTCATGGGTCAATGTATATGTATAAATGCATGAAATTCATAAGAAATACGTTAATAAGATTTTCTCGGAATGTCATAAAAATAATATGCCTTAAGAAATACGTTAATAAGATTTTCTTGGAATGTCATAAAAATAATATGCCTGTCAGATAAATTTTATCAAATACGTATTTTTCTGAGACCCATGAACATAAGATAAAATAATATGACGCGTGGGGAATCAAGAACATAAGCATCTCTAATATTTCTATGAATAGAGTCATGTATGAAAATTGTGCATTTTCTCGTTTCGTTTCTGTCGTATGGATCATGCCAAAAGAAATAAGGGATAGCCTTAACATACCGGAACCGATTCTCTTAGAATTTGCAATTTACGCTTTAAAGAATCAACAACCAACATTATCTAATTTTGGTATGGAGTTGTTTTGCTCTTGGAAGAACTCACGACCAGCCACTTTCTATAAGAGATTCCATTGATTTGTAATGTATACATGAATGGCATCTCACGTTTAGAAAGAACTCACGTTCGTAATAAGAGATTGATTTGTACAGATAATTGATTTGTAATAAGAGATTCCATTGATTTGTAAAAACTCACGTTAAGCCTTTAGAAACTCCCAATAAGATAGCATTTTATGTCTTACTAATTGTAAAAAGTCTTTAGTGGGTGTGGCCCACTTAGTTGATGAGTAAGCCACTTAATCCTCTAAACTTTCCACCTATGTAACACTTAATAGTCACTTTAAGAGTGATAGGGAATGCTGCCACGTTTTTGTGGAGTTAAGCCATCAAAATCATTAATTATCCAAAGATTTTAATTAATCTCCCATTAAAAATTATTAATTACCCAATTATACACATAATTAAGAATTATCTCAACTTACTTAAAATACTACTCACTTTTAACTTACCTTGTACACCTTACTATCATGTTCATGTAGTATCTTGTATGGCACTAGTCCATAAATACCGGGTATCATAGCTCAGATCGTATTTTATCCCAAATTGTCAATGTTTGACGAAACGCATTTTCTTCGATTCGCTTATCCTCTCACCGTCACGAATTTACTTATCACTTGCTTGAAATAGCATCATACTTATCACCTCAAAAATAATCTCATCCCCGAGCTTACGTCGATTAACTTACGACAAAACTTTAACGTCCGAAAATTTGGGATGTAACATGTCATTTCAGAGCTTATATCAATTTACTTATAGCGTACTTCCACGTACTAAAACATGGGCTGTAACAAGTTTTCCTTCTGTAGCTTGTGACTCATGATGTTTCGGGTTTTGGGAAGCTGTGTACGTCTAGCATTTTTATTGTTGTACATTGCCGAGCGGCATTGTTAATGGTTATTCAGTATCTATGATAGTTAGTTGATAAGTTTTACTTTTGTTCTATTATTTCCACAATTTGTTAGGCTTACCTAGTCGTAGAGACTAGGTGCCGTCACGACGTTATACGGAGGGAGTTTGGGTCGTGACAAGTTGGTATCAGAGATCTACGTTCATAGGTGTCGTGAGTCACAAGCCGGTTTATTAGAGTCTCGCGGATCGGTACGGATACGTCTGTACTTATCTTCGGGAGGCTATGGAACTGTTAGTAAAAATTATACTTCTTTGATTCCTTGTCGTGCGAAATTTGTTGACATCAAAAATAAAATTCTAAACTTTTGTATTCTATTCTCTAACAGATGGTGAGGACAAGTACATGCGGATCTGATGACCAGGCACCCGCGCCCCCTGCTAGAGCCGCGAGAGGCCTAGGCCGAGGTAGAGTCCGAGGATGTCCACGCGGTGCAGCCAGAGCATCTGCACGAGCTGCTACTGAGGGGTCCCCAGTAGCTCCAGCTAGAGGGCAGGCACCTGAAGTGCCTATTGCTACACCAGCTCTCCAGGAGACTCTAGCCTAGTTTCTGAGCATGTTCAGCACCTTAGGTCAGGCTGGATTAATTCCACTTTCTCCTGCCATATCTCAGGGCGGGGAAGGAGCATAGACTCCCGTCGCTGGTACTCCAGAGCAGCGTGTTTAGATCGACCAGGTTCCAGAGATATTTCTCATGCAACAGGTAGCTCCAGCTCAGCCCGAGGTTAGGGCAGCAATTTATGAGGCAGAGCAGCTTAGACTTGAGAGGTACAAGAAGTACCACCCTCTGACATTCAGTGGATTGGCGTTAGAGGATGCCCAAGTTTTTCAGGAGGAGTGTTACCGTATTCTCCGTACTATGGGTGTAGCGGAGTCGAGTGGGGTTTTCTTTACTCCATTCCAGATTAGAGGAGCAGCCTATCAGTGGTGGCATGCTTATGAGTTGAGTAGTCCAGATGAGGAAGCTTCACTTACATGGACTCAGTTCTCGGATATGTATTTGAGAGAGTATGTCCCTCAGAGCCTCAGGGACTCATGGTGCGCGGAGTTTGAGCAGCTGCGCCAGGGTGCTATAACTATGTCAGAGTATGCAGTTTGCTTTAGTGATTTGGCCCGACATGCACCGGCCTTGGTTACCACAGTTCGGGAGAGGGTTTGACGGTTTATTGAGGGACTCCACCCCAGTATCTAGATTAGTATGGCCAGGGAGTTGGAGATGGATATTTCTTATCAATAGGTTGTGAGTATTGCCAGGAGATTGGAGGGCATGCTTGCCTGGGATAGAGAGGAGAGGGAGGCCAAGAGGTCTAGAGAGTCTGGCACTTAAAGCGGTACTCGTGCCCCAGCTGTAGTTCGGCATGGTAGGGGTTATGTGAGTCACCCCGTCCATTCAGCTCTTCCAGCCTCTAGTGGTGTTCCAGCCCCGGCTAGGCCCCAGGAGCCTTATTATGCACCTCCAGTATCTAGTGTGCCTCCTGTTAGGGGTGCTTTTAGCGGTCAGTCCAGAAGACCTGGCCCGAGACAATCCCAGCAACCACGCTCTTCAGAAGCTTGTTTTGAGTATGGCGACACTCGCCATATGGTGAGGGATTGCCCCAGACTTAAGAGGGGTGCACCTCCACAGACTTCTCAGGCACATCGTGCTCCACCGGGTCCTCAGGCTATGATTCCAGCACCAGCTACCGCCCCACCTACTCAGCCAGCTCGAGGTAGAGGTCGGAGAGGTTGAGGTCACCCTATAGGGGGTATCTAGGGATTTTCCCCATGTTTGGGTGTATCTCTGGATTTTTGAGTTCCCCTGTTTATGTGTCTACTCCTGTGGGAGATTCTCTTGTTGTGGACCGCGTGTATCGGTCGTGTTTGATTGCTCTTAGTGGTTTTGAGACCAAGCCAATTTATTATTACTCAGCATGGTAGACTTTGATGTTATCTTGGGCATGGACTAGTTGTCACCCCATTATGATATTCTTTATTATCACGCTGAGACCTTGCCGCTGGCTATGCCAGGTTTAACACGATTAGAGTGGAGAGGTACCTTAGAGTATACTCCCAGCAGAGTTATTTTATTTCTTAAAGCTCAACGAATGGTTGAGAAGGGGTGTGACACGTATCTAGCTTATGTGAGTGATGTCAATATTGATACCCCTACAGTTGAGTTAGTTCCAGTAGTGAGGGGCTTTCCAGATGTGTTTCCAGCTGATCTTCCAGGCATGCCGCCCGATAGAGATAATGATTTTAGCATTGATATGTTGTCGAGCACTAAACCCATCTCTATTCCTCCATATTGTATGGCTCCTTCTGAGTTGAAGGATTTGAAGGAACAGTTATAGGAATTCCTTGATAAGGGCTTCATTCGGCGTAGTGTGTCACCTTGGGGTGCTCCTGTCTTGTTTGTGAAGAAAAAGGATGGTTCTATGCGTATGTGCATTGATTATCGCCAGTTGAACAAAGTTATAGTGAAGAACATGTATCCTTTGCCTCATATTGATGACCTATTTGATCAGTTACTGGGTGCTAGAGTGTTTTCCAAGATTGACTTACGTTCAGGCTATCATCAGTTGAAGATTTGGGAGCTAGATATCCCGAAGACTGCCTTCAGGACTCGGTATGGTCACTACGAGTTCCTTGTGATGTCTTTTGGGCTGACCAATACCCAAGCAACTTTTATGCACTTGATGCACAGTGTGCTCCGGCCTTATCGTGACTCATTCGTCATTGTGTTTATTGAAGACATTCTGGTGTACTCCCGGACTCGGGAGGATCATGAGCAGCACCTGAGGACTGCGCTTCAGACCTTGAGAGAAAAGTAGTTATATGCAAAATTTTCAAAGTGTGAGTTTTGGCTAGACTCAGTGGCATTCTTGGGTCATGTAATATCAAGTGATGGGATCCAGGTGGATCTAAAGAAGTTGGAAGCAGTGCAGAGTTGTCCTAGATCATCATCAGCTACGGAGATCTGGAGTTTTCTTGGTTTGGTGTGATATTACCGTCATTTTGTAGAGGGATTCTCATCTATTGCAGCACCTATGACCAGGCTGACCCAGAAGGGTGCTCCGTTTATATGGACAGAGGAGTGTGAGGAGAGCTTTTAGAAGCTCAAGACTGCTTTGACTACAGCCCCAGTATTGGTATTTCCTACAGGTTCGGGATATTATACTATATATTGTGATGCATCACGGATCGGTCTCGGTGCGGTGTTAATACAGGACGGTAGGGTGATTGCCTACGCGTCCAGACACCTGAAGGTGCATGAAAAGAACTATCTTGTCCACGACCTTGAGTTAGCAGCTATTGTTCATGCCTTGAAGATTTGGCGGCACTATTTGTACGGTGTCCCTTGTGAGATTTACACCAATCACCGGAGTTTGCAACATCTATTCAAATATAAGGATCTTAACTTGCGTCAGTGGAGGTGGTTGGAGCTACTTAAGGACTACGATATCACCATTCTGTACCATCCGAGGATGTCCAATGTGGTGGCCGATGCTTTGAGTCGCCGGATAGAGAGTTTGGGAAGTTTAGCATATCTACCAGCACCATAAAGGCTATTGGTGTTGGATGTTCAGGCCTTAGCCAACCAGTTTGTGAGATTGGATATTTCTGAGCCGAGTCGAGTATTGTCTTGTGTGGTCTCTCAGTCTTCTCTTTATGATCATATCTAGGAGCGTCAGTTTGATGACCCCCATCTGCTTGTCCATAAGGACACGGTCCAGCACGGTAATGCTAAGGAGGTCACTATTGGGTATGTTGGTATATTGAGGATATAGGGCAGGTTATGTGTGCCCAGTGTAGATGGTTTGGGAGAGTTGAATCTTCAGGAGGCTCACAGTTCACGGTACTCCATCTATCCGGGTGCCGCAAATATGTACCAGGACTTGAGGCAGCATTACTGGTGGAGAAGAATGAAGAAGGACATTTTGTAGCGCGGTGTCTAAATTGCCAGCAGGTGAAGTGTGATCATCAGTGGCTAGGTGGGTTGCTTCAGAAGTAAGAAATTTAGGAGTGGAAATGGGAGCGGATCACTATGGATTTCATTATTTGACTCCCACGGACTCAGCGGAGGTTTGATGCAGTTTGGGTGATTGTGGATAGGCTGACCAAGTCAGCTCATTTCCTTCCTATGATGACTACCTATTCTTCTGAGCAGCTGGCTCGAATTTATATCCGCGAAATTGTCAGGCTTCATGGCGTACCGGTATCTATCATCTCTGATCGGGGTACACAGTTTACATCACAGTTATGGAGGCCCGTACAGCATGAGTTGGGTACTCGAGTGGAGCTGAGCACAGTATTTCAACCTCAAATGGACGGACAGTCCAAGCGCACTATTCAGATACTGGAGGATATGATCCGTGCGTGTGTGATAGATTTTGGAGGTTCTTGGGATCAGTTCTTGCCACTTGCGGAGTTTGCCTACAATAACAGTTATCAATCAATCATCCAGATGGCACCGTATGAGGCTCTATATGGGAGGCAGTGTCGGTCTCTAGTGGGTTGGTTCGAGCCGGGCGAGGCTAGATTATTGGGTATAGACTTGGTTCATGATGCCCTAGATAAGTTGAAGGTGATTCAGGATTGACTTCGCACAGCCCAGTCTAGACAGAAGAGTTATGCGGAATGGAAGGTTCGCGATATTGCATTCATGGTTGGAGAGCGGGTCTTGCTTCGGGTTTCGCCTATAAAGGGCATTATGAGGTTCGGGAAGAAGGGCAAGCTGAGCCCAAGGTTCATTGGTCAATTTGAGGTGTTGCGGTAGGTTGGAGAGGTTGCTTATGAGCTTGCCTTACCTGCTAGTCTAGCAGGAGTTCATCCGTTATTCCATGTTTCTATGCTCCAGAAGTATCACAGTGATCCGTCTCATGTGCTGGATTTCAGCTCAGTCCAGTTGGACAAGGATCTATCTTATGTTGAGGAGCCAGTGGCTATTTTGGACAGGCAGGTTCAAAAGCTGAGGTCAAAGAACATTGCTTCTGTGAAGGTTCAGTGGAGGGGTCAACCGGTCGAGGAGGCGACTTGGGAGATAGAGCAAGATATGCGCAATCATTATCCTCATCTATTCACCACTTCAGGTATGTCTCTATGCTCGTTCGAGGACGAACAATTATTTTAAGAGTGGGAGAATGTAACGACCCGGCCGGTCGTTTTGAGAGTAATAGCCCTGATCCCCTATTAACTACTTCCCTCGTATCTTTTTCTGCTTATGTGACTTGCCGGGAGGTTTTGGTTTTGGTTTCGGAGTGTTTTGGGACACTTAGTCCCCAAGCTTAAGCCTTAGGATTTTGACTGTAGTTGGAACTATGTGAAGACGACTTCACAATGGAGTTCCGTCAGTTCTGTTAGCTCCATTAGGTGATTTTGGACTTAGGAGTGTGTTCGGACTGTGAATTTGAGGTCTGTAGCTGATTTAGGCTTGAAATGGCGAAAGTCGAATTTTTGGAGATTTTGACGGGAAGTGGACTTTTTGATATCGGGGTCAGATTCCGATTTTGGAAGTTGGCGTAGGTCCGTAGGGTTGAATATGACTTGTGTTCAAATTTTAGGGTTAATCGTACGTGGTTTAATAGGTTTCGGCATCGGTTGTAGAAATGGAAGTTTCAAGTTCATTAAGTTTGAATCGGAGGGTGATTCGTGTTTTTAGCGTTGTTTGATGTGATTTGAGGGCTCAACTAAGTTTTTATGGTGTTTTAGGACTTGTTGGTATCTTTGGTTGAGGTCCCGGGTGCCTCGGGTGTGTTTCGGATCGTTATCGGATGCGTTTTGGACTTAGAGAAATGGCTGAAATTCAGTGATCTGGTGCATCTGGTTTCCTTATACGCGATCGCGGCCCCGTAGGCTCAGCTGGGTAGAGGAAGTTTTATTCTTCGCATTCGTGTTCATAAGGATGTGAACGCGTAGTGGTGTGAAGTGGTGCTTCGCGAACGCGTGGCCAAGGTCGCGTTCGCGTAGAGTTAAGGAGGCTAAAGTTGGGCCACGCGCTTTGCTCATCGCGAACGGGTGAGGACGTTCGTGATTGCGTAAGTCTGAGAGCCAGCACATCGTGTTCGCTTGGTGTTTGTGCGATCCCATAGGGTTAAATCCTGGGGTAGCGAAGTTGTTCTTCGCGATCGCGAGGCTATTTCTGCAATCGCGATTAAGGAATCACTGGGCAGACTTATATCATTTCAAAACGAGGGTTTGGCCATTTTTATCAAAACTTGAGTTTGGGAGCTCGGATTTGGACGCGATTTTGGGGGATTTTCAGAGACATCAATTGGGTAATGATTCTTCACTTGTGTTAGGTTATATCCCACTAATCTATCATTAATTTCATCATTTAATTTCGGATTTGGGGTGAAAAATTGGGGAAAATGGAAAGAAGTTCTTCAACCAAGATTTTGGGTTTTGATTGGGATTTTGACATCGGATTTGGATAATTTTGGTACGAGTGAACTCGTGAGTGAATGGATGTTCATATTTTGTGACTTTTAGCCGATTCCGAGACGTGGGCTTGGGTCGACGTTTTAGGGTGATTTTCTAATTTCTTGGTTTAGCTTTGATTTAATTAATTAGATTAGTTTCTTATAGTTGTATTTATGGTATGTAATTGATTTTGGATAGATTTGGGCCATTCGGAGTCAGATATTCGTGGAAAAGGCATTATTACCGATTGATTGAACTTGGTTCGAGGTAAGTGGCTTGCCTAACCTTGTGTATGAGAAATACTCTTAGGATTTGGTACTGTTTTGATATGTGAGCACCGTGTTCGTGAGGTGACGAGTACGTACACGGGCTATTAGTTGTAAAAACCCGATTTATTTTACTGAATAGTAATCTGTTTTCCTTTAATTTGAATTATACCGTTTAAATGAGTATTAGTCTATTTTTCATTCTTAATTGAGCTATTCCAATATGTGTAGCTATCCTGTTTAGTCTAATATCGCATGTCTACGTGCTTTAATTGCTTATTTGAATTCTGTGAAGCATGCCTAGTTGATTTCCTGCTTTTCCTTGTTCTTTATTAGTATAACTGTAGAAATCGTGTTGTTAACTATTGTATTTATTGGTTTGAGCTATGTGTTTACTTTTGAGACTACGAGGCAGTTCCTCGGGAGTTCTCCCTGCATATTTACTTTTGAGACTACGAGGCGGTACCTCGAGAGTTCTCCCTGTACATTTACTTTTGAGACTACGAGGCGGTACCTTGGGAGATCTCCTCACATATTTACTTTTGGGACTACGAGACGATATCTCGGGAGTGTCCCTGTTGTTATCACATTGTTTGTGTGTTGTTATTCCTCTGTGAATTCTTTCTGTTAAATTCTCCGTTTTACTTCATTTTATTATATCATATGTCTTCTTATTATATCCCAGTAGGGCCCGGACCTGACCTCATCACTACTCTACCAAGGTTAGGCTTGGCACTTACTAGGTACCGTTATGGTGTACTCATGCTACTCTTCTGCACATGTTTTGTGTGCAGATCCAGGTCCTTTTTATCAGCCCCGCTAATAGCTGAGAGTTCTTGCTGCTGTACGGAGACTTCAAGGTACATCTGTCGCGTCCGCAGACCTCGAAGTCCCCCTCTATTCTCTCCTATGTCATTTACCTTCCGTACTTCTTTTATTAGACTATGGTGTATAAAGATACTAGTTTTCCTTCTGTAGCTTGTGATTCATGATGTTCCGGGTTTTTGGAAGCTGTGTACGTCAAGCGTTTTGATTGTTGTACATGCCGAGCGGCATTGTTATTGATTATTCAGTATCTATTGCAGTTAGTTGATAAGTTTTACTTTCGTACTGTTATTTCCGCAATTTGTTAAGCTTACCTAGTCGTAGAGACTAGGTGTCGTCACGACGTTATACGGAGGGAGTTTGGGTTGTGACAAGTCTATAGTCTCAAAATAGTTAACTAAGGATATATATTATTTGTGATAAGCATTAAGCTCAAAAAGAACAAAGACAAACCTAAAATCATTTTTCAAACAGAGTCTAACCTAATATTTCGCTTCGACTCATATACCGGGAAAGTTCTAGACACAAGTACAATGACATGGACTACACAAAAATCTCACTTTACACATGGCACATGACTCACTAGGGACGGTCTCATTTCGACTCTAAAACTAATGCAAGTATTCACGGAGCCACAAGATATTAAGCATTAAGCACAAAGTGAACATAAGTCAAGAAAATGAGACATAGGCGTCACAAAACATGCTCTCCAAATAACCAAGGCATCATAAGCAATTTTAGCTCATAGAGAAGATACTACACATGCCAAAGCCTAAATATGGTACTATCAAATAAGTCAAGGGCGCCTAGGAACCTCATCTTTCCTCCATTTATTTCCTAAATACTACCCTACTCAAAATATAAAAAACTACGACCCGGTTCAAACTACATCCCATGGAAAAGAACTGAGGCACAAAGAAAAATCGCGAGGGATTATTACTACCTAAAGGAAACTAAAAGGCATATTTTTGAATTTTTGTTTAGACTTTAATCCCTCAAGAAAACTGTCTAGGAGATCCATCATCGGGAAAAGTTCAATTTTTCTACCGTTTTTCGATTTTTATTATTTTTCACATAAAAACAATTAAGCTACTAAAATACTACACAACTACGAAAATAAAAATAAAAAGCTAAAATCAAAATAAGAAGTTAACATTTTTCTAACATACCACTACTAATTATCTAGAGGAATTCTCCCACTCCACACTTAAAAGAGTGCAGTGTCCCCAATGCACAAATAAAGAAAAACATAGTTCTCACTATCTAGCTCACTTTTGCATTTTTCCAATGGCTTTGATTCCTATGCTTGTAATCCTACAAAATAGAAATAAACACTACAAATAAAATATTACAAAAATATAAATAAAAGAAAGCAGTAAAGTTGGGTTGCCTCCCAACAATCGCCCGATTTAACGGCATGGCACGACTTGAACCACTTTTTATCTCCATCTCGAACTTATGAAATGAGCCCCTAATTTAGCTTCAAGTTTTTTGCTATGCTCCTGGGGTAGCGGGACAAATATAATTGAGCCAAGTAACCAATTTCGCATTCTACACTTCTTGGCCTTTAGATGAGGTGTGTAATTTTGTCTCTCTGGCATTACAAATTCAAGAATGTAAGCACCTTGTTCCTCATTCATTGGCTCCTCCAACGGCTCAGATGACGATTTCTATGTCATCATCCAAATACAATATTGAAAAATGCATGGAATGAGGACCAATGCATTCCAACTCTAGAACTATGTCACTATTTACATCTTCATATGTACACATACTAGAGTCTTCAAATATAACATTATCCACTTCCTCACAGGACTCTAGTGTGCTTTCCTCAACATGGACATCATCAATAAAAGTATGATCGAATGATTGACTGTCCACTTTTAGCTCCTCAATTTAGCATATAAGCTCCTTTTCAGTTTCACACATAATTCAGAACTATTTTGTTGGGCGTTAGACGTAATAACCTTTACATTCAATTGAGCTTCCAAGTCGTGAATAGCAGTGCAAAATTTTTTGATCTCTTGCCCAAGTTCAGCTCTTCCTTCTATTAAGTCTTTCATCCCATCTGTAATTTTCTCACATTGAGCCTCATATATTTATAATCTTTCAGCTTGTTCCATTAGCCAACTTCGGCCCAAAATCTCCTCTTCTTCAAAATTTTCCTCTTGCTGATCATTGAATGTTTCAACCCATTCTTCTAATTTGGCATTCATTCTCTTCATTATAGCCTTGATATTTTCCATCTCTTTTATTAAAAATTGAGTTTTCTCCATTATTTGCCTCATCATGTCTATTATATGAGCATCATGTTTCACATCTTCCATATTGTTGCTCCTATCGAACTCACAAACATTACTATAAAGATCATAATAAGGGCTCGGAGACTGATAAAAAGAATTAGGACAACCATCCCAATGGCCACCTTGACCACCATACATGTTACAAATATTCCACTCATAGGATTGAGATTGTGCGCACAACCCGTTCCCAGGTATACATTGACAATTTTTCCACCAGTGGGGTCCTCCACAATATGGATAAGGATTATCAAAGTAAGAATAACCATCATTCAAATAATTTTCATTCCAAGATGCCATGTAAAAAAATTATAATACTAACTAAATGAGAAAATTAAAAACTTGAACAGAAATCAATTAAAGCTTAACTTAGATAAATAATCAATAACTAAGTCCCCGACAACGACGCCAAAAACTTGTTGGTTCCCCAAGTACGCGCAAGTATATGTGGCAGTCAAGTAATAAAGTGACTCGAAAGTTGGATGTCGAACCCACAGATACTTAGAGTAATCGTTAACTAAGCTAACTAAAATCAATTAAATGTCCAAGATAATCAAAAAAATTATTTTTCTACTAAACTACTTTTGAAGAAATTGAAAAAGTAATTAGTTAAATTAATTAGGAGCAAGCGATTATGGTTGGATTTTAATCAAAGGAGATGAAGATTCCATAGTTGTGGTCGGTTTGTCAATCCTATTGGGTATGTAATTACACATGTTAATCCAAATTATCTATGATTGCTAGTTGATCGGATCGTTTATATAAATAGCATGTTCCCACAATACTATTCGTCTATCCATAATATCAACCCTATATTCCTATGGTATTGAATCTATCATGAACGAATATAATACGGTATTCAACTAAGCAAGACTATTAAGTATATTCCTATCCTAACCGTGAAATATTTTCCCGAGCCATGGGTTCAAAAACAAGCTCTCTCTAATTCTACTCTAGTCTAAACATGGCTTTCCCAAGCATAGCATATATAGTAAATAGAACTCAACTGTTAAAGGCCAGACAATTAAGCAATTATGCACAAAATTAGAAAACAAACCAAAGATGATAAATCAAATTAACGGTAATGTAATTAATAAACTTCAATATTCATGATAACCACAATCCTAGAACGTGAAGTTTAGCTCCACATAGACATGGTAGCAAAACAACAAAACGTAAAGATTACTAATTTTGATGGAAGAAAGATGGAATTTGATGAATTCCGACCTCCACGACAACTCTGTGCTCTCCCTTGGTCCAAAGTATTTTCTCCCCCTAAAAAGCACGTTTTTGATGTATTTATAGCGGCTCTCTTAATTCGGGTTGGAGAAGCTGAATTTTAAAGCTTCAGTCACGGTCTGGCGAAGTGACCCTCGTTTCGCTGTCAAAGACTTTTCTGGTTTCTTCTACTCTGGTCCTGGTCTGGCGAAGTGAACCTCGCTTCGCTATCCGGGACCTAGGCACCAAACTTATACTTGCTCTAGATTCTTCCATTTTTTACTTCACTTTGCATGTAAAATCTCCAAATTATTTCTAATCGATTGTGATAATCCGATAGGTCATCTTATATTTTAGAACCTAATTCTACGTTATTATGTCTCAAAAACCTCATCTTAGCCTTTCTCGATTTGCGTGCACAGTCCGAATGTTCTTCCGAAAAGCTTATATGTTAAAAACTGATAAAAAAGAATTTTTGCCTTAAAAAAATCAATTTAAGTTGACTTCGGTCAACATTTATAGAAAACGGATCCGGACCCGTATTTTGATGGTCCCGGTGGGTCCGTATGGAAATATGGGATTTGGGCGTATGCCCGAAATCGAATTCCGAGGTCTCTAGCTCAAGATATGAATTTTTGTTGAAAATTGAAAGACTAAAAATCTAATGGTTTAAGAATTTGGTTTATGTTTGGCTTTGTGGATATCAGGTCCGTATTTTGGTTCCGGAGCCCGGTGCAGGTTCATTATAATATTTAAGACTTGTCTGTGAAATTTGGTGAGAAACGGAGTTGGTTTGACGTGATTCGAACGTCCGGTTGTGAAAATAGAAGTTTTAAAGCTTTTGTTACACCTCATATTGCCGTACGTGAAAGTATGCCATAAATAAATTAATGAAAGCTCGAAAATGAGATATTACATCCCGCATTTTTGTACGTTAAAATTTCGTCGTAAGTTAATCGATGTAAGTTCGGGAATGAGATTATTTTGGGATTATAAGTATTGTGCTACTTCAAACAAGTGATGAGTAAATTCGTGAAGGTGAGAGGGTAAGCAAATCGAAGGAAATAAATTTCGTCAAAGTTTGATATTTTGGAATAAAAATACGGTCCGAGCTATAATACCCGGTATTTATAGACTAGTGCCATACAAGGTACCACATGAACATAATAGTAAGGTGTACAAAGTGTGTTAAAAGTGAGTATTATTTTAAGTAATTTAAGATAATTCCTAATTATGTGGATAATTAACTAATTATTGGTTAATGGGGGATTAACAAATTACTTAAGGAGTTAAGTGGATAATTATTGGATAAATATTAACCCCCAACGTGGCAGCCATATAAGAGCAACTAAGTGACTCTTAAAATCACAAAAAAAAAGGTGGAAAGATGTGGATGAAGTTGCCGAGAAACCTTGCAACAAATATAGAGGCAATTGTTGTCTTCCTAGTGGTCACGGCAAAGAGGGCACATGATTACTTAATTGTAAATCCCTTCGCTAAATATTTCTTTATGTAAGGCAAGCCTCCCTAGAAGCTAACCAAATAAAATACTTTACCTTGTATGGAGCTTTGCACATTCAAATATTCCTTCATGGTTATTTGGAGCTTTACTTGTGGAGCCAAAAGTTTTGTAGTACAACAATACAGATGAAGCATCAACAAAAGGCATCTCTACTTTAAGAATATTTCAAATGCCAAAATATGCATCTTCAAGAATTCAACGTGAGATTTCATAGCATCTGATTTCATAGCATCTTCAACAGTTCAAAACATTAGATTTTGCAATTATAAGGGAGTACGGTGCATTCTTTCTCAAGAATATCATACGTATTTTTCCGTACTCCGATCTTGCCATCACATGTTTTGTCGAAACTAACGTGTGTTAGAGGGATTGTCAAGAGAATCGACTCAGGTATGTTAAGGCTATCCCTTCTTTCTTTTTGGCATGATCCATACGATACAAACGAAACGAGTAAATGCACAATTTTTATAAATGACTCTATTCATAGAAGTGTTAGGGGAGTCTATGTTATTGATTCCCCATATGAATTATTATTATATCTTATGTTCATGGGTCTCAGAAAAATACGTAATTGATAAAGTTTATCCGAAAGGCATATTGATTTTTATGACATTCCGAGAAATCTTATTAACGTATTTCTTATGTATTTCATGCATTTATACATGTACATTGATCCATGACCAGATGGCGTTATATACGCGTATATTATATGTATATGGGATATGGGAAAAAGTTATGGCATTATATACGCACCACCACCTGATCAGCCGGTATACGTTAATGATTTGCCCACAGTAGCCGAGATGATATGATGGATGCCCTCAGAGGCTTGATGATTTTATGAACGCATATACCCATGCATGGTATGACATTTATACGCATATGCATGACATTATAATATTAAAGGATTCACAGAGCTATTCAGATATACATGTTGAGTCTTTTACTCCATGTTTCTCTCATGACAATTGTTTACTGATTTTCATTCCTTACATACTCGGTACATTATTTGTACTGACGTCCCTTTTGCTTGGGGAGACTACGTTTCATGCCTGCAGGTCCCGATAGACAGGTTGAGAGTCCTCCAAGTAGGCTATCAGCTCAGCGAAAGATGTTGGTCCGCTCCATTTGCTCCGGAGTTGCTTATTTGGTTAGTATGACTTAGACATGTAGTGATTGGTATGTCGGGGCCCTGTCCCAGCTTTATGACGTTCATGTACTCTTAGAGACTTGTAGACATATGTCATGTATATGAAAGATTGTATGGCCTTGTCGGCCTATGTTTAGTGTACGAGTGATTATTTTGGCCTTATAGGCCCGTACGTCATATGTATAAGTCAGTCAGGTTGGGTCATTTTATGTCGAGTGTTCTGGCCATTTACCTATGTTGATGTAATGAGAAAGATACGTTACATTGGTACTGGGTTGAGTAAGGTATTGGGTGCCCGTCGCGGCCCATCAGTTTGGGTCGTGACAAAAGTGGTATCAGAGCAGTTCTGTCCTAGGGAGTCTACAAGCCGTGTCTAGTAGAGTCTTGTTTATGGGTGTGTTGTGCACCACACTTATAAGAAGGAGGCTATAGGGCATTTAGAACTGTCACTCTTTCTTCTTACTCTAGATCGTGTGGTAGAGCTCACTTATAAGAATCCAAATTCCTAACTCTATTTTATTCGTAATAAGACAATACCTGCATCCAAAAGACAGCTGGTAAGAGATTGAATGTGGCTATTGAAGAGTTGAGTCAGAGGAACTCGATTTTGCTCATGCTTATGATGAATAAATGTGAGGTCTTCAGCAGAACATGTGTACTAAGATGTATAAGCTTCTTGATAAGGAGCTTTAAGAAAAGAATATATATCCCCTCGTATGGTAAAAAGGAATAAGAGAATCGGAAGATAGACACAAGTTTCAGCAAGTAAAAGAAGCAAGGTGAAGAAGGGTACGAGGTACCCAGTTAATGAAGATTAACAGTATTTACAATTCAAGCAGAGAAATATAAGCAATCCGAGTTACTTTCAACAGTAATAGAGGTAATGTACAATCGGCCACACCCATCTCAGTTATGCCCTATAGAAGCTAATAGGTGTAGTTTAAGAGAAGGACAGGATATCAAGATCTGGCTGGGGTTAGATTAACCCAAAATGGTGAATGGATTATTTGCGTTAGTTGATATTTCCGAAGGATATTGCAAATGTGCCGATAGATCTCCTTGTGAGACACCTAGAGGGTGCACTCTAAAATAGTACAGCTAGATATAAGTACTACAAAGATAGGCACTGGAAGCCTTGAAGGGATAAATATTACCTTAGTATGCCTTCCGTCCCTAGTAGAGAAAGAATGTTAGGCAACCCGAAGAGCTAGTGGATAGAGCAAGGGGAGCTAAAAGCAAGAGAATGTCTTGTTGAAGTTTTCAGAATGAAGTGATAGACGGAGATGTTAGCAGGGAGATAAGAAGAGAGTTAAGAAAGCATTATGAGTAAGATATGATACATGGATGACAACGGTGTACCAAAAAGATAAAAGTATTACAGAGTCTATAGTCAAGTGAAGGAAAAGACGAGAGGTGACAGGCCTTGAGACAACAAAAGAGTATAGGCCATAAAGTCATATCCTCATTTCGAGAAATAGATTCGTTACTCCAATGCGACTACCAAAAGGAAAAGTTAGACCCTAGAGTAATAAGAAATCAGTATGGGCTGGTGAACAAGGTAAACTAAACATGCACTAGGGATTGAGTAATAGTCGGCATCATGAGAATTTCAGAGATTGCATCCCGACGATAATAGAATGGACGACAGAAGAATACCCTTTAAAGGTCATTTGGAAAACGCTTCCCTAAAGCAAGAAAGGTGAGCAAAGTTAAGCTTAAGGGACTATGTGTGCCAGTTACACTAAGTGTTACCCTTGTGAGTAAGGAATTATGTTATCCTTGGTACAGAAGGATTACCGCAAGGCGAGTAAGGGCCATCGATCATGTGAAAGGACGCCAAAGATGAAGAGGTAAAACATTTATAGGTAGATCGTCGTAGCACTAAATCTTAGTTCTCCCCTACATGGGGGAATATGGAGTGATGTGGCATTAAGTCAGAATTAAGTAGTTCTAGTAATTATGGAATGGTAAAGGAAGAATGCGATGAAAATGAGAAAGGGATGAGATTGCACTTATTCAAAGCCTACAGATATGCTACGATTCCAGAACATTATGCAAACACGACGTGAAGGAAAGGAAGTAAGAGACCTTGCCCGAGATGTTATTGACAGAAAAGGAGCTAGTGCGAGACGTAAGTTAAGACAAAGGAAATAACCCAAGAAATATTACGCAAAATATTGTTATGAGAATGGGCCAACGAGTAGTTAGTAATTGATTCAGGAAGAGCCTAGTTATGGCTAAACAGGAGGTTACAGACGAGTCAGCAGATCGTGCAAGATAAACATAGTAAAACCCAATATAGTGAATCCAGCCTCGCAATAATGTCATTGTAATACTTGAGAAATATTCAGATTAGAATTGGGATAGTTAAAAGTACCGTATGAGTATTATAGGAATAAAAGAGAGTCCACTGGGAAGACAGTCAAAATATTAGTTCAGAAGCAACTCTACAAGCACAAAGGCGTGGAAATAAGTAACTATGGATAATTATAGGCGGGGAAGAACATCAAAATTCCGTCAAGAATACGATGTGATAAGCTTGTAACTTTACAAGAGCCAGAAGGTCTCCCTAAATACTACAACGAAAGACTAGCTGAGGAAATACGGAAGAAGGCTTCAACCTAAGCACAGTGACCAAAAGAGGAAATGGTTTTGTAACAACAGTCTCACAACAACATTGTATGCACTCCATAAGGAAGTGTCACCTAGCTTGGCTAATGAGTGGGAAATGAAACCAAAAGTAATATTCGAGACCATATGAATTGCACAAAATTCCAACATGCATGGGAACTAAGATAAGTTAAGTATGCACGCAACAAGGTGCAAAAAGACCAGGAAAAGTAATTGCTTACGTTTAAAGAAAGCTGAGATGGAACGAAAGGAATTATTCGATCAATGATCCAGAGTTAGTTATGTTATGAACGCACTCAAGATTTCGGAGTATCATCCATGCAGCATGTATGTTGACAATCATTCAGCTGTAGAAGACTCTGGTATAAGTTAAAAGAAAGAATTAAGTCCAGGTCATAGACAAGGGATTGAATTATTAGATGATGGTATGACGGATATTCCATAGCGTCTATGAAAGGCTAAAGTAATAACTCATACCATGAGCCGCAGATTGGAAGATAGCTTACGCCTACATAAAGGCAGATCAGAAGGAAGAGGAAACTAAAAAGTTACATCAACAAAGTAAATCAGGAGTCTAATTATTGGACCCAGAAAATTATAGAAATCGTGATTGAGGACATTACAGGATCACTCTTCATATCAGACTTACAAGAGAGATAGTACAGTAGCCATATTCTATAACGGCTCTACAATAAAGCCAGTTAGAAAAGTACCAGCCTCATAAGAAGTCAGTATGAAGCTCTCACTAGATTGTGTATGCACCAGAGGTGCAAGTATTATAATAGAGCTTCAAGTTGTGGATGTGAATTATACCTGTGTTAAAGCGAGGTCATGAAAGAGATAGAAGACATGATGTGAGATTTAAAGGTAAGTAAGGTAAAGGTGAACAACGTATGAGATACTCAAATGCAGAAGGTTGTGAATAATCCATACTACAGATAGAAGGTTAGAAGCGCTAGGATTCAGTATCCAGGAATGATAGCGGCATCGTCAATGGTATCTTTTCCAACCTATGGTTTCTAGATATTGAGAGACCTAGTCAGGAGAGCAAAGAAGATTTAGAGACGATTTGATATATCGCTTGGTGTTCCAGAATAACATAAGGAAATCTATGGGGAAAGCAAGTTGAAGGAAGGTTGCAAGATATGTGTAGGTCGCAAGCTAAAGTATGGTAGAGCGACAAGGTTTTAGGAAGACAAGAGTAAGGATAAGAAAAGGAAAGTGAGAAAAT
Source organism: Nicotiana otophora (assembly GCA_000715115.1). NCBI lineage: Eukaryota > Viridiplantae > Streptophyta > Magnoliopsida > Solanales > Solanaceae > Nicotiana > Nicotiana otophora. Next base: position 222,418 of record AWOL01S0007529.1, on the reverse strand, counting down.
GACGAAAATGGATAAGTCCCCGGGATTAAGCCCGTGAAAATAAGAGAGCTAATGGTTTCTCTAAGTTATAGAAAGCTTCGTATAGCCTGAATGAACTCAAAGAAGTCAAATACTAATGGCATTTAGAAGAGATGGAATGTCGCCGTGATAAGTACAATGAGGGTGTAATGGTGATAGATAAAGGATGACGATTGGGCCTTCGATTGAGTAATGATTTGAAGAGGATTTCATAAATTGTACAGAATTAAAATACCCACGTGAGGTGAATCACATTGGGATGCTACAAAATACGATTATTGAAGTATAGTATCGCCCCTAAGTGGATCAAGAAAATCACTTCAAATATTCCTCGATGCAACATAAGCCCTAGTGGCAATGTATTACGTAAGAAGTTTCAAGTTATCAATGGAAGATTGTAGATCAACATTGAGGTGAATCAACAATGGATGGATAAAAGTTACAAAGTACGAGATGAGATTAGGCCATTAGTCTTAAGATGAAAAGTAATGAAGAAGCGTTAAAAGACATAGCTTTATGCATATAGGATAAGCAACGAGAGTAACCTGAAGTTTGGTCGAAGACCTCAATAACGATAAATCGAAGTAAGAGTTATGGTATAGTATGGCCTACTCAGATGTAGTAAAGCTAATGACGCCCAGAGGGGCTGCTTGACATAATTTTGTATATGTTCACAAAGTGAGGCCTAGAGATTGGCTACAAGCTGGAGGAAAGAGGAGAGAAGCATCACATAGGCGCGCATAAAAAGTTAGAGTCGTACAGGCCGCATGATAGAAGGTAGTAACAGTTATGAGATTAGAAGGATTCCAAACATAAGTCATGGTGTGAGAAAGAGGCCTAAAGGAGGGAATGCCCTGGCGTTTGGGATTCATTCACAGAACAGTTGCCTAGATGGCAAGAGGAGTACTACATTATTCACAAGAGCTATGGGTTATAAGAATGATAAGTACATCAGTCAACATTCGAGGACGAATGATCCAAAAGGGGGAATGATGTTACACCCCATATTGTCGTACGTGAAAGTACGCCATAAATAAATTAATGAAAGCTCGGAAATGAGATGTTACATCCCTCATTTTTGTACGTTAAAATTTTGTCGTAAGTTAATCGACGTAAGTTCGGGAATGAGATTACTTTGGGATTATAAGTATTGTGCTACTTTAAACAAGTGATGAGTAAATTCGTGAAGGTGAGAGGGTAAGAAAATCGAAGGAAGTGAATTTCGTCAAAGTTTGACATTTTGGTATAAACATAGTCCGATCTATAATACCCGGTATTTATCGACTATTGCCATACAAGGTACCACATGAGTATAATAGTAAGGTGTACAAAGTGTATTAAAAGTGAGTAGTATTTTAAGTAATTTAAGATAATTTCTAATTATGTAGATAATTGGGTAATTATTGGTTAATGAGGGATTAACAAATTACTTAAGGAATTAAGTGGATAATTATTGGATAAATATTAACCCCAACGTGGCAGCCATATAAGAGCAACTAAGTGACTCTTAAAATCACAAAAACAAGATGGGAAAATGTGGATGAAGTTGCCTAGAAACCTTGGAACAAATACAAAGGCAATTGTTGTCTTCCTAGTCGTCACGGCAAAGAGGGCACACGATTAAATAATTGTAAATCCCTTCTCTAAATATTTCTTTACGTAAGGCAAGCCTCCCTATAAGATAACCAAACAAAATACGTTACCTTGTATGGAGCTTTGCACTTTCAAATATTCCTTCATGGTTATTTGGAGCTTTACTTATGGAGCCAAAAGTTTTGTAGTACAACAATACTGATGAAGCATCAACAAAAGGCATCTCTACTTTAAACATATATCAAATGCCAAAATATGCATCTTCAAGAATTCAACGTGAGATTTCATAGCATCTGATTTCATAGCATCTTCAACAGTTCAAAACGTTAGATTTTGCAATTATAAGGGAGTACGGTGCAATCTTTCTCAAGAATATCATATGTATTTTTCCCTACTCTGATCTTGCCGTCACATGTTTTGTCGAAATTAACCTGTGTTAGAGGAATTGTCAATAGAATCGACTCAGGTATGTTAAAGCCATCCCTTCTGTCTTTTTGGCATGATCCATACGATACAAACGAAACGAGTAAATGCACAATTTTCATAAATGACTCTATTAATAGAAGTACTAGGGGAGTCTATGTTATTGATTCCCCATGTGAATTATTATTATATCTTCTGTTTATCCGAAAGGCATATTAATTTTTATGACATTCCGAGAATCTTATTAACGTATTTCTTATGCATTTATACATGTACATTGACCCATGACCAGATGGCGTTATATACGCGTATATTATATGTATATGGGATATGGGAAAAAGTTATGGCATTATATACGCACCACCACCTGATCAGCTGGTATATGTTAATGATTTGCCCACAGTGGTCGAGATGATATGATGGGATGCCCTCAGAGGCTTGATGATTTTATGAACGCATATACCCATACATGGTATGATATTTATATGCATATGCATGACATTATTATATTAAAGGATTCACAGAGCTATTCAGATATACATGTTGAGTCTTTTACTCCATGTTTCTCTCATGACAATTTTTTACTGATTTTTATTCCTTACATACTCGGTATATTATTTGTACTGACGTCCCTTTTGCCTGGGGACATTGCGTTTCATGCCCGCAGGTCCGAATAGACATGTTGAGAGTCCTCCAAGTAGGCTATCAGCTCAGCGGAAGATGTTAGTGCGCTCCATTTGCTCTGGAGTTGCTTATTTAGTTAGTATGACTTAGACATGTATTAATTAGTATGTCGGGGCTTTTAGACATATGTCATGTATATGAAAGATTGTATGGCCTTGTCGGCTTATGTTCAGTGTACAAGTGATTATTTTGTCCTTATAGGCTCGTACGTCATATGTATAAGTTAGTATATCAGGATGGGTCATTCTATGTTAAGTGTTCTGGCCCATTTACCCATGTTGAGGTAATGAGAAAGATACGTTATGTTGGTACTCGGTTGAGTAAGGTACCGGATGCCCGTCGCAGCCCATCTGTTTGGGTCGTGATAGCTTTCTTGAAAACTTCATTCGATTTGGTGTTCAATTCGTAGTTTTAGGTGTTATATTGGAGATTTGATCACGCGAGCAAGTTTGCATGATGTTTTAGGACTTGTATGCATGTTTGGTTTGAAGCCCCGAGGGCTCCGGTGAGTTTTATATAGGCTACGGGATGTTTGGACCTAGCAAATCTGGTATTTTTGCTGCAGCAGCTGTTCTGGTGTGTTCTTCTTTGCGTTTGCGAAGATACTCTCGCGAATGTGAAGGGTAAGCTAGTCAGGGTGATTTTTTCCTCTTCACAAATGCGAAGGCTTGGTCGCGAACACGGAGTGATGGGGGCTTTACCTTTCGCGAACGCGACCGGCGCATCGCGAACGCGTAGCATTTGGGACATGGGATAGGGGTTAGACTTTCCATCTACGCGAACGCGTGCACGGGATCACGAACGCGAAGGCCAGGGGGCATATCCTTCGCGAACACAATGAGGGTTTCACGATCACGTAAGCCTAGCAGGGAAGCTCTTCGCGAACACGATAGTGTCCTCGCGAACACGATGAACACTGTCGCCCAGTTCATAAAACAGTCCCAAAATGGGACTTAACCAATTCTTTCACATTTTCAAAAGCTAGATGGCCTAGAGGAAATTTTCAAAAGATATTTTCTTCCCCAAAGTGTTAGTATATGATTCTAAACCACATTCCCATTAAATTTTATGAATTTTCAACCTAAAATCTATGGTTTTCATGGTGGAGTTGGGGATTTTTGGGTAGAAACTAGGGATTTCGAAATTTGGGGATTTAGACCTCAAATTCATGTTGGATTCCAAAACCAATTATATGTCCGAGCTCGGGTGTAAGTGGGTAAATGAATTTTGGTCCGAACCTCAGGTTTTGACCAAGCGGGCCCGAGTCGGTTTTTGACTTTTTGGGAGAAAGTTTGGGAAATCTAAATTTATGCAATGTAATTGATTCCTTTAGCAATATTTGATATTATTGAGTCATTTTTAAATAGATACGAGTGGTTAGGAGGTGTATTCTAGAGGAAAGGTTGTGATTGAGTATTGAGTGGCCGTCGGAGTGAGGTAAGTGTCGTGGTTAACCTTGGCTTGAGGGATTAGGTATTATTCGCTTATTTGCTACGTGTTTGTATGTTAAGTACAATGTATAGGAAAGGTGATGAGTACCTATGCGTTGTTGTCGAGTCATAATATGCGAGTGAGTCTTATTATTGTAATCGTGGTATTCCGTGATCATATTGTTCATGAATAGACCAGCTATTTGTTATTTTGAACAATTCTTGTAATGTTTTACAGAAATTGGTATTGATTGGGTATTGACTCAAACTTAAGGTTAGTAACGTGGAATTAAATGTTGAAGTAAGACTTGTTCTTGATATTTCTATCTCCATGTTGTTGTTGTTCTTTGTCTTGATGAGAGAGAGTGTTAAAGCACGAAGGGTGATGTCGTGCAACATTTTGTGAGTGAGTGTTAATGCACGAAGGGTGATGCCGTGCCATGTTATGAGAGAAAGTTAATGCATTAAGGGTGATGCCGTGCCGTTTCTATTGTTTCTTATGGTGAGGTTGAGGGTAAAATCATGAAGGGTGATTCCGTGTTGTTTCTATTATTTCTTATGGTGAGGTTGAGAGTAAAAGCACGAAGGGTGATGTCGTGCACTTTCCTTTACTGTGTTTACTTGTTTCTTTCTGTTTAAGATATATCGAATGATCATGTTCTCATTCCTGTTGTGATTCCTTGCCATGTAATCCCCTCAGCATGTCCCCTTCCTAATATTTCTTGCCTTGCTTCTTTAGTTGTTGCTATTGTTGTATATTTTGATATATATTATACAGGTTTATTTGTAGGTGTCTTGTCCTAGCCTCGTCACTACTTTGCCGAGGTTAGGCTCGACACTTACCAGTACATGGGGTCGGTTGTACTGATACTGCACTCTGCACTTTCTGTGCAGATTTTGGTATCGGCTTGGGTTGATCGAGATTTTAGCTATTGGACCAGCTATCCGGAGACTCAAGGTAGATCTGTAAGCATTCACAGACCTTGAATTCCCCGTGTATCTTTTCTGTTTTACTGTTTCTTTCATTCAAACAGTTGTATTCCTTCAGAAACCTTACTTGTAGCTAAATCTTAGTAGTTCGTGAATTGTAACTCCAGATCCGGATGGTAGTATTTAATGTAGCTTTATTTTGGCTTAAAGATCCTCTAACGTTAGCTAGCCTAGCAAGTAAAATGTTAGGCGCCATCACGGTCCCGACGGTGGAAATTCTGGGTCGTGACAAGTTGGTATCAGAGCACTAGGTTGCCTAGGTCTCATGATTCATAAGCGAGCTTAGTAGATTCTGGAGGATCGGTACGGAGACGTCTGTGCTTATCTTCCAGAGGCTATGAAGTTTAGGAACAAATTTCACTTATATTCTTCTCTGTCGTGCGATTTTGTTTTCTCAATACTGATTGAACTCTTTTACTCTTATTCTCTCGCAGATGGCGAGGATACATACCACTTCCTCAGTTGAGCAACAGCCAGAGCTCCTAGTGGCAGCTCCTACGAGGGGCAGAGGTCGAGGCCAAGGCAGGGGCAGGGCTCAGCCCAAAGCCCGAGCAACGGCACCAGCGGTGGAGCCTCAGGTAGAGTTGGATGAGGAGGTTCCAGCCCAGGTTGTACTTATCGGAAAAGCTCAGGTTCTATAGGGCTCATTGCCCCCCCAGTGCTTCAGGACTCTTTGGTCCGTTTGCTAGGCATTATGGAGAGTGTGGACCAGACTGGCGCATTTCCCATGGCACCAGCCGTCTCTCAGGCTGGAAGAGGAGCCCAGACTCCTGCTACTCACACTCCGGAGCAGATGGCTCCCCAGTATCAGACTCCAGTCGCTCATCCAGTCAGAGTAGTTCAGCCGGTTGTTGCGGCGCAGACTGGTGATGGGTCAGTTATGTCTTTTGAGGCTTTATGGAGATTGGACAGGTTTACCAAGATCTTCCCAGTTCACTTCAGTGGTGCTCCTTCAGAGGATCCCCGTGAGTATCTTGACAGATGTCACGAGGTTCTACGGAACATGGGTATAGTGGAGAAAAACAGGGTTGATTTTTTTGCATTTCAGATGAATGGTTCCGCCAAGAAATGGTTGAGAGATTATCTGTTGAGCAGACTAGTCGGGTCGCCTGCTCTTACTTGGGAACAGTTTTCTCAGCTCTTCCTAGAGAAGTTCCTCCCTATCACACTGAGAAAGGAGCACCGTCGTCAGTTCGAGCGTCTCCAGTAGGGCAGTATGACTGTTACTCAGTATGAGACCCGTTTTGTGGATTTGGCCCATCATGCTCTTATTTTACTTCCTACCGAGAAAGAGAGGGTGAGGAGGTTTATTGATGGACTTGCTCAGCTTATCAGATTGCAGATGGCTAAGGAGATTGGGAGTGAGATTTCTTTTCAGGTGGCTGCCAATGTTTCCAGGCGAGTCGAGATGGTTTTAGCTCAGGGGAGTGGTCAGGGGTCTGACAAGAGGCCTCGCCACTCCGATGTATTCAGAGGAGCCTCATCTGGAGGCCGGAGTACTTATGGCAGAGGCCATCCTCCCAGGCCATTTCATTCAGCACTCCAGGCATCCCACGGTGCCTCGGGTGGTTGTGGCCCTCAGATGCATTATCCCGACCAGCTAGCCTACAGTGCACCACTAACCCCTATTAGTGCACCTCCGCTCCAGAGTTTTCAGGGTGGTTACTCAGGTCGATAGGGTCTGTATCACGGCCAGCAGTCACAGCAGCCGAGGTCTTGCTATACTTGTGGTGATCCGAGGCACATTGCTAGATTTTGCCCTCAGACATCGGGCAGCTCACAGCATCAAGGTTCTCGTGCCATGTTTCCAGCACCAGTCGCTGCACCACCTTCGCAGCCAGCTAGAGGCAGGGGTCAGGCAGCTACAGGTAGGGGCCAGACTGTTAGAGGTGGAGGTCAGGCCGTTAGAGGTTGCGACTAGCCAACTAGAGGCCATCCCAAGGACGTAGTTCAGGGTGGTGGGGCCCAGCTCCGGTGTTATGCTTTTCCAGCTATGCCTGAGGCTGAGTAATCTGATGTCGTTATTACAGGTACTGTTTCAGTTTGCAGTAGGGATGCTTCAGTTCTATTTGATCCGGGATCTACTTACTCCTATGTGTCATCCTATTTTGCTTCCCATTTAGTCGTGCCTTGTGATTCTTTGAGTGCTCCTGTATATGTGTCCACACCAGTGGGAGACGATATTGTTGTAGATTGTATTTATCGTTCGTGTGCGGTCACCATTGGGAGTCTTAAGACTCGTGTAGATCTTCTACTTCTCAATATGGTTGATTTTGATGTCATTCTCGGAATGGATTGGTTGTCACCTTATCATGCTATATTAGATTATCACGCCAAGATGGTGACCTTGGCCTTGCCGGGGTTTCCTCGATTAGAGTAGAGAGGGACTCCTGGTCATTCTACCAGCAGGGTTATCTCTTATGTGAAGGCTCGGCATATGCTCGAGAAGGGGTGTCTAGCTTATTTAGCTTATGTCCGCAATTCTAGTGCGGAGGTTCCTTCCATGGATTCAGTGCCGGTTGTTCATAAGTTTCCAGATTTTCCTGCAAACCTTCTGGGGATGTATCCCCACAGGGATATTGATTTTTGCACTGATTTGGCTCCGGACACTCAGTCCATTTCCATTACTCCATACTGCATGGCCCTGCCAGAGTTGAAAGAATTAAAGGAACAGTTGCAAGATCTGCTTGATAAGTGCTTCATTAGACCTAGTGTCTTGCCCTGGGGTGTACCTGTGTTGTTTGTGAAGAAGAAAGATGGATCGATGAGGATGTGTATAGATTATCGGTAGTTGAACAAAGTCACCATCAAGAACAGGTATCCATTACCGAGGATTGATGATTTATTTGATCAGCTTCAGGGTGCCAAGGTGTTTTCGAAGATTGATTTGAGATCTGGCTACCATCAGTAGAGGATTAGGGCATCCGATGTCCCTAAGACAGCTTTTCGGACTCGATATGGGCATTATGAGTTTCTAGTGATGTCGTTTGGGCTGACAAATGCCCCAGCAACATTCATGGATTTGATGAACCGGGTGTTCAAGCCCTACTTGGATTCCTTTGTGATTGTGTTTATTGATGATATCCTGATCTACTCCCATAACCGAGAGGAGCATGAGCAGCACCTTTGGATCGTTTTTCAGACTCTAAGAGACAGTCAGTTATATGCTAAGTTCTCAAAATGCGAGTTTTGGTTGAGTTCAGTTGCTTTCTTAGGTCACGTTGTATTAGCAGAGTGAATTCAGGTGGATCCTAAGAAGATTAAGGCAGTTCAGAACTGACCTAGACCCACATCACCTACAGAGACCCGTATTTTCTTGGGATTGGTAGGTTATTACCATCGGTTTGTGGAGGGGTTTTCATCTATAGCAGCCTCGTTGACCAGGTTGACCTAGAAGGGTGCCCCATTCAGATGGTCGGACGAGTGTGAGGCGAGCTTTCAGAAGCTCAGGTTCAGGATCTTATATAGTATATTGTGACGCATCTCGTATTGGTCTGGGTGCGGTATTGATGCAGGGTAGCAAGGTTATTGCATATGATTCACGGCAGTTGAAGGTTCACGAGAAGAATTACCATGTTCATGACTTAGAGTTGGCAGCCATTGTTCATGCGCTGAAGATTTGGAGGCACTATATTTACGGCATGCCATGTGAGGTATTCACGGATCATCGAAGCTTGCAGTATTTGTTCAAGCAGAAGGAGCTCAATTTGAGGCAGAAGAGGTGGTTGGAGCTATTGAAAGACTATGATATCACCATATTGTATCATCCCGGTAAGGCTAATGTAGTGGCCGATGCTTTAATTAGAAAGTCAGCTAGTATGGGTAGCCTTGCATATATTCCAATTGGTGAGAGACCGGTTGCATTAGATGTTCAGGCTTTTGCCAATCAGTTCGTGAGGTTGAATGTTTCTGAGCCCAGTCGTGTTCTAGCTTGTACCGTCACTCGGTCTTCGTTGTTTAAGCGCATCAAAGATTGGCAGTATGACGATCTTTATTTTCTTGTCCTTAGAGACGCAGTGCGGCACGGTAGTTCCAAGCAGGTTACTGTTGGAGATGACGGAATTTTGAGGATGTAGGGTCATGATTGTGTGCCTAATATGGATGGACTTCGTGAGTTGATTCTAGAGGAGGCCCACAGTTCTCGGTATTGTATTCATCCGGGCACCACCTAGATATATCAGGACTTTCGGCAACATTATTGGTGGAGAAGGATGAAGAAGGATATAGTTGCATATGTAGCTCGGTGTCTAAATGGTCAGTAAGTCTTGTACGAGCATCAGAGACCTGGTGGTTTGCTTCAGAAGATAGAGATTCCTGAGTGGAAGTGGGAGCGTATTACTATGGATTTCGTTGTTGGACTCCCACGGACTCAGAGGAAGTTCGATGTCGTTTCGGTCATTGTGGACAGGCTGACTAAGTCAGCACATTTCATTCCTGTGGAAGTTACCTATTCTTCGGAGTGGTTGGCAGAGATTTACATCCGCGAGATCGTCCGTCTTCACAGTGTGATCGTGTCTATCATTTATGATCGAGGTATACAGTTCACCTCGCACTTCAGGAGAGCAGTACAACGTGAGTTAGGCACGCGGGTTGAGTTGAGCACAGCATTTCATCCTCAGATAGACGGACAGTCCGAGCGCACTATTCAGATCTTGGAGGATATGCTCCGCGCATGTGTTATAGACTTTGGAGGATCGTGGGATCAGTTATTGCCCCTTGCAAAGTTTGCCTACAATAACAGCTACCAGTCGAGCATTCAGATGGCTCCCTATGAGGCACTATATGGTAGACGGTGTTGATCGCTGGTCGGATGGTTTGAGTCGGGGGAGGCTCGATTATTGGGTACAGATTTGGTACAGGATGCCTTGGACAAGGTCAAGATTATTCAGGATAGACTTCGCACAGCTCAGTCCAGGCAGAAGAGTTATCCTGACCGTAGAGTTTGTGATGTTGCATTCATGGTCAGGGAGAGAGTATTGCTTCGGGTATCACCCATGAAGGGTGTAATGAGGTTCGGAAAGAAGGGCAAGTTGAGCCCTAGGTATATCGGACATTTTGAGATTCTAGAAAGAGTGGGAGAGGTGGCTTACAAGCTTGCATTGCCACCGGGGTTATCATCAGTTCATCCGGTGTTCCATGTGTCCATGCTTCGAAAGTATCACGACGATCCTTCCAATGTGTTAGATTTCAGCTCTGTCCAGTTGGACAAGGATTTGACTTACGAGGAGGAGTCGGTGGCTATTCTAGCCCGATAGGTTCGCCAGTTAAGATCAAAGAGTTATCCTTCAGTTCGAGTGCAGTGAAGAGGTCAGCCCGTCGAGGCAGCTACTTGGGAGTCCGAGTGGGAAATGCGGAGTAGATATCCACATCTTTTCACCAGCCTCGGTACTTTTCTATGTCCGTTCAAGGACGAACGGTTGTTTTAAAGGTGGAAAATGAGATGACCCGATAGGTCATCTTATATTTTAGAACCTAATTCTGCATTACGAGGTCTCAAAAACCTCATCTTAGCCTTCCTCCATTTGCGTGCGCAGTCCGAGTGTTCTTCCGGAAGGCTTATATGTTAAAAACTGATAAAAGAGATATTTTACCTACAAAATCAATTTAAGTTGATTTCGGTCAATATTTGTAGAAAACGGACCCGGACCCATGTTTTGACGGTCTCGGTTGGTCCGTAATGAAATATGGGACTTGGGCGTATACCCGGAATCGAATTCCGAGGTCCCTAGCTCGAGATATGAATTTTGTTGAAAATTGAAAGACTGAAAATCTAATGGTTTTAAGAATTTGGTTTATGTTTGGCCTTGTGGATATCGGGTCCGTATTTTGGTTCCAGAGCCCAGTACAGGTTTATTATAATATTTAAACTTGTCTATGAAATTTGGTGAGAAATAGAGTTGGTTTGACATGATTCGGACGTCCGGTTATGAAAATAGAGGTTTTAAAGCTTTCTTGAAAACTTCATTCGATTTGGTGTTCAATTCGTAGTTTTAGGTGTTATATTGGCGATTTGAATGTGGGAGCAAGTTCATATGATATTTTAGGACTTGTGTGCATGTTTGGTTTGAAGCCTCGAGGGCTTCGGTGAGTTTTAGATAGGCTACAGGATGTTTGGACTTAGAAAATCTGGTATTTTTGTTGCAGCAGCTGTTCTGGTGTGTTCTTCTTCGCGTTCGCGAAGATACTCTCACGAACGCGAAGGGTAAGCTAGTCAGGGTGAATTTTTCCTCTTCGCGAACACGAAGAACTGGTCATGAACACGGAGTGATGGGGGCTTTACCCTTCCCGAACGCGACCGACTCATCGCGAACGCGTAGCATTTGGGACATAGGGAGGGGTCAGACTTTCCTTCTACGCGAACGCGTGCACAGGCTCGCAAACGCGAAGGCCAGGGGGCATAGCCTTCGCGAACGCGGTGAGGGTTTCGCGATCGCGTAAGCCTAGTAGGACAGCTCTTCGCGAACGCGACAGTGTTCTCGCGAACGCGATGAACACTATCGCCCAGTTCATAAAATAGTCCCAAAACGGGACTTAATCCATTCTTTCACATTTTCAAAAGCTAGACGGCCAAGAGGCGATTTTTAAAAGACATTTTCTTCCCCAAAGTGTTAGTAAGTGATTCTAAACCACATTCTTTCAATCACCCATTACATTTTATGAATTTTCAACCTAAAATCTAAGGCTTTCACGGTGGAGTTGGGGATTTTTGAGTAGAAACTAGGGATTTAGAAATTTGGGGATTTAGACCTCAAATTGAGGTCGGATTCCAAAACCAATTATATATCTAGGCTCGGGGGTGAGTGGGTAAATAGATTTTGGTCCGAACCTCAGGTTTTGACCAAGCAGTCCCAGATTCAATTTTTGACTTTTTGGGGGGGAAGTTTGGGAAATCTAAATTTATGCAATGTAATTGATTCCTTTAACAATATTTGATATTATTGAGTCATTTTTAAATAGATACGAGTGGTTTGGAAGTGAATTCTAGAGAAAAAGTTGTGATTGAGTATTGAGTGGCCTTTAGAGCGAGGTACGTGTCGTGGTTAACCTTGGCTTGAGGGATTGGTATTATTCCCTTATTTGCTACGTGTTTGTATGTTGAGTACAACGTATAGGTGAGGTGACGAGTACCTATGCATTGTTGTCGAGTCATAACATGCGAGTGAGTCTTATTATTGTCATCATGGTATTCCTTGATCATATTGTTCATGATTAGACTAGCTATTCATTATGTTGAACAATTCTTATTATGTTTTACGAAAATTGGTATTGATTGGGTATTGACTCAAAGTTGAGGTTAGTAACGTGGAATTGAATGTTGAAGTAAAACTTGTTCTTGATATTTCTATCTCCCTGTTGTTGTTGTTCATTGTCTTGGTGAGGGAGAGTGTTAAAGCACGAAGGGTGATGTCGTGCAACGTTTTGTGAGTGAGTGTTAATGCACGAAGGGTGATGTCGTGCCATGTTATGAGAGAANAATAGATAGGAGTGGTTTGGAGGTGGATTCTAGAGGAAAAGCTGTGATTGAGTACTGAGTGGCCTTCGGAGCGAGGTAAGTATCGTGGTTAACCTTGGCTTGAGGGATTAGGCATTATTCGCTTATTTGCTACGTGTTTGTATGTTGAGTACAACGTATAGGTGAGGTGACGAGTACCTATGCATTGTTGTCGAGTCATAACATGCGAGTGAGTCTTATTATTGTCATCATGGTATTCCTTGATCATATTGTTCATGATTAGACTAGCTATTCATTATGTTGAACAATTCTTATTATGTTTTACGAAAATTGGTATTGATTGGGTATTGACTCAAAGTTGAGGTTAGTAACGTGGAATTGAATGTTGAAGTAAAACTTGTTCTTGATATTTCTATCTCCCTGTTGTTGTTGTTCATTGTCTTGGTGAGGGAGAGTGTTAAAGCACGAAGGGTGATGTCGTGCAACGTTTTGTGAGTGAGTGTTAATGCACGAAGGGTGATGTCGTGCCATGTTATGAGAGAAATTTAATGCACGAAGGGTAATGTCGTGCCGTTTCTATTGTTTCTTATGGTGAGGTTGAGGGTAGAAGCACGAAGGGTGATGCCGTGTCGTTTCTATTATTTCTTATGGTGAGGTTGAGAGTAAAAGCACGAAGGGTGATGCCGTGCACTTTCCGTTATTGTGTTTACTTGTTTATTTCTATTTAAGATATATCGATTAATCATGTTCTCATTCCTATTGTGATTCCTTGCCATGTAATCCCCTCAGCATGTCCCCTTCCCAATATTTCTTGCCTTACTTCTTTAGTTATTGTTATTGTTGTATATATTGATATATATTGCACAGGTTTATTTGTAGGTGTCTTGTCCTAGCCTCGTCACTACTTCGCCGAGGTTAGGCTCGATACTTGCCAGTACATGGGGTCGGTTGTACTGATACTGCACTCTGCACTTTCTGTGCAGATTTTGGTACTGGCTCAGGTTGATCGAGATTTTAGCTGTTGGACCCGCTATCCGGAGACTCAAGGTAGATCTGTCGGCGTACACAGACCTTGAAGTCCCCGTCTATCTTTTCTGTTTTACTGTTTCTTTCATTCAAACAGTGGTATTCCTTCAGACACCTTACTTGTAGCTAAATCTTAGTAGTTCGTGAATTGTGACTCCAGATCCGTGTGGTAGTAATTAATGCAGTTTTTATATTATTCTGCACTCACTACATTTCATCTTAGCTAATTTGATGTTATTTACTGAATGAAAAAAGGATTGGTTTAATGATTCTTTAACGTTGGCTTGCCTAGCAAGTGATATGTTAGGCGCCATCATGGACCCGATGGTAGAAATTTCGGGTCGTGACATTGACTCCTACACATATAAATACCATTATTTAGCTCGAGTCACAAATAGTCACACAAAATAAACAAGATCGAGGTATAATGCAAGGCAAATTACATGCAAAAATATGGATTTTTAGCCAAACATCAATGATCTACCCCTATTTCATGTTTATATCTTAGACGTATGCTTAGGGGTGTTCAACATGTAGGACTCGAGCACTCGTCACGGCCCATCGGTTTGGGTCGCGACACTTATGCTCATAAGAATCTGAGAACAACTATTTTAATACAATTCAGCTTAGTGAAGTACTATAACCCCCAATAACGGTAATTCTTGAAAGCTTAATCATAAGGATAGAACAACCGCATTAAGTACCGACTTATAAGCACCTGACGTATCTCTTCCTCAACATATGGAACATGTGACATATAATTGATTTGCTTTCGTAAACTTTAGACTTCATAGCTCATATAGAGAAATAATTAACAGAAGTCGTGACATAACATCGAAAGAAAGAATAACCTTACATACATCGATCCTAATAGTTATCATACTACGACAAACAAGATGCTCCTTTACAGCTTCGATCTATAATAATAACAATAAAAGAAACCTCATGTTAGCAACCAAACACTATTCAAGCCATTCAGACAATTCATTGAACATTTGGTGGGCGTAAGGTTTTAAGGCCCTTTCATAATGGTGTTTCAACACACCCTTCCTTTGTTCTAACTTACAGCAACACACTAACCCCCTTACGAGGTTACAACACCTTCCGTACACCACAACATACAAAACAACCCCTTACACATCATAGATGAATCAAAAAGCTTGGACTCATAGCTCCCAAAGTAAAGACGTCTGAACTGCTATGCTTTACAACATTTGGATTTAAACATACCTACTCCTTTTGATTGAAACAAATGGCGTCGGGTGAGAGCTTTGTAGGTGCTACATGGAATTGTTTGCAATTGGTGTGTGAATTCATTGTTGTCGGCAACAACTGGATGTTTCAAATTACTAGCTTTGTGCTTTTCCGTTATTATTATGCTACTGCTACATTGTATTTCGTAGCAATAGCTATTGGCTTTCTTTGTTTTATTATTTTCTTTTACTTGAACAGTGTGTAACTTTGACCCAGTTTGGGACTTATTATATATAACAGCTACTAGGTGAATAACCTAATACTATATTTGCTAAAAAAAGATGGTGAAAAGCCAGTACTCCCTCATTCGGTGGTGAAAAGCCATCGGAACTGTCCAAACATATGCGTATCAACAATGCGCGTAAACCCCAAGTAGGCGCCCCTATCAATTCTTCACCATCTGCTGCAGATCTCAACAATGGTAGAAGCGTCAATACACCAAAAACAAGCCTGGGCAAAGCAGAAAATCCCCTTCCGGTTCCTGGATCAAATTGACTTATTTCAAACCATGGATATGGTTCAACACCTCAAATGCCATCCGCTAACAAAGTTTCAGACAACAACACTACAGGAATCGTCGGCTCAGAAAGGATGAACAATAGTGACAAACAGTTGTTGGTCGCGCATGTGACGACAAGGGTCGAAATTGATCAACAACAATCCCAATCTACTTCAATTGCTCTAGACATTGATCCCAATCCCTCAAAAAACAACTACACTGAGCAATTCATCACAACACTATAGAACGCCATTAACGCAGATTATACTGGGCCTTCTGTTTGACGAAATGCCAAGGTTAGTTTTGATGCCAATTTTAATGAACAAATGAATGGTTGCACTACACAGAGTCATGTTGAGATTAGTCATCATGAAAATTCACAAAAACACTCAACAAAAGAAAATGATCAAAAAGTGTCACCTCCAACAACCACAACGCTGCAGGACCATATTGCTCCTGCGAGTTCAGAGCTTCACGCAGTGCTCAACCAATGTGAACTAACGGTGACCAACATTGACAATGATAATAACAACCCACTAAGTTATCCAAATCAACTGCTTCCAAGAATTCAAGTGACAAGAAAGATACAGGACCAGTAGGATCACAGGCTGCTAAAAATTGTGAACACACATCTCAATCTTCCCAACAACAGCTCAAAATTATCCCTTCCAACTCCATACATACCCACCCTAAAGTTTCTGCTAATTATGATCGACTTACAAAAAAAGATACTGCACCAAGCCAAGCACCTCAACAACCTAGTACTGTTAACTTAAACCCAGATCCTAACAACACAACTTCACTACCTGCAGGAGCTAAAGAGCTTGCTAAAAACACCAAACCACCACTGAACCACACCCCCCGACAATCACTCATTCTTATGCTACAAAAATCAAAACCAGATTTGAAGCAGAGAGAACCCCCATTAGCTTCACATCACCAAAGTTAACCACCAATCAAGGTAGATATGCAGTTATTTTTAAAAAGTAAGATTACATCGAAACCTTGGCTGCCAGATGTAAGTACACTTTGGCGGGGAAGTTCATTAATACTATGCCTAGAATGGAAGTTATCAGAAGAAGCTTTGTCATTCAAGCTGAACTCAGGGGAGGAGTTACGATTTCTCACTTCATATCTAAGATAGTCTACATTGATCTAGACAATGAATATGATCATGCAACAGTATGGAATAAGCAAGTCATGTACATTCAAGGCCAAATGTTGAAACTGGAAGCTTGGACACCTTTATTCAGCCCCAATGAAGATTCACCTATTGTCCCAGTATGGATTATCATCCCTGAACTGCCTTGGCACCTCTACTATATGGAAATTATCACCCCTTAACTGTCTCATATTGGTAAAGTATTATTCCTGGATCTGGCTTTATTCTAAAAAAACAAGAGGTAGTGTTGCTAAGGTGAACATGCAGATTGACCTGACCAAAGACAGACCTCATCATGTTTGGTTGGGATATGATGACAACCAACATGAAAATGGTGATGGTCAATGGTTGGAAATACAATATGAGAGCATTCCTGAATATTACTCCTATTGTAGACACCTAGAACATTCAAATCATGCATGCCCTGAAAAAGCAAAACATGAAGATAAGAAGAAGAAGAAGAAGAAATGCAATGCAATAACCAATGAACAAAACATGGTGAAGGAGAAGAACACAACAGAGGCACAAAAGCCACAGCAACCACCAAAACAACAAAATCAAGTCACTCAGCACAAGCAGGCTTATCAACACCACCAGCAGCTAAAACACCAAAATGATGCAGCACAGGATAAGGGAGAAATTCAGAACACAGGATCACACCCTTCACAAGAGGAATGGCAAACACAGACAAATAGGAAATTTAAAGGAATTGTATAGAATACTAGGAAGCAACAGGCAGTCTATATTGCTAAACAACATAGTGTTCACCAACAGCAGAATCCACCAAAAGACAATGCTCAACATACCCCTAAGCAAGTAGTCAATGAAGGCAAGAAGTTTGATAAAGAGGAAACACTAGCAAATACAAATGGGGATCCAAATAAATTGGGGGCAAATGGAAAACATCAGGATGTGGAGTCAACTTTGGATTGGGTACAAAGGCGATTTGGCACAAGTACAGAGGAATTGAAGCAGTTCAATGTTCGTATAAACAAGTCATGCCAGGAAATTCCATCTCAAACCTTTGAAGAATCTAGCACAAATAGAGAGAATAATGAAATTAATTCTGAAAATGGTAATCAGAATTATAGTAAACAACAGATGATCTCACCAACAAGTCGTGCAACAGGAGCTCTATACAAGTGTTAGACATTGGAGGAACTGAGAAAGTTGTCTCGGATTTTGAAGGAGTTATGGTTACTGCTGTATATAGGGATCTACTGGGAAATGTTAGTGCAGGAGCATTACATGTTACTGATCATTCTGACCATATAACACCTGCGTGCAAGGATCTTGATATCACTGGACCAATGCATTCTATAGTTTTGCCTACAATAAGACCCAGCTTGGAATCTATTTACAAATTACAATTCAGGAGGCTGCAGTAATGCCTAGGTGATGGAAATCATACTGCTATGGTGGTAATTGAGAATAATGAGATGACTTCTGACCAACTACAACTTGACATTGTACCACAAGCAACATGTATTATTGATCAAGATCTAATAGCTTGTACCTCTGACACTGGGATGGCAATGCAATTGGAGATCAACATACCATTGAAGACTTCATTACAAACATTACATGATTTATGAACACATAATCTTGCACCTATTGATATGACCTTGATGGAGCAACAGAAACTAGAAGAAGAAGGAGATGATGAGTCAATTGTTGGGAATTTCACACAAGTAGCAAGGGAGGCTGACTTGTCTCTTAGAACTAGTGCAAAGTGAGGTAAAAAGACAAAGAAGCAGACTCACAATAGGGAACCACTTCAACCAACAAGAATCTTGCCTAGGAGGGCAGCCTCACAGAATAAATGATGTTTAAGTCATTAATTTGGAACATTAGGTCTGTCAATACACAACAGGTTTTTCCTAGGGTAATCAATATGCAAAGGGAGCACAATTTTTTCGTCATTGCATTATTGGAGCCTTTTCAAAAGGAAGGGCATATAGAGAGGTATTATGATGACTTTTGTGAAGAATATTGAATATGGACACTGCTTTTTCAAATTTGAATGGAAAGATATAGTTGTTCTTTGATGCTATGATGCAATGGGAATTGATTATGGAGACAGATCAACAGATAACTGTTAAACTGTTTCACCAAGACATTGGCAAACATATTATGATGACATTTGTGTATGCAAAGTGTTCATATCTTGAAAGGTTGGAATTATGGGATAATATGTATTACATGGCAGCTGATATGGAACTTCCTTGGTTAGTAGGAGGAGATTTCAATGTAGTATTACATGAAGATGAGAAGATAGGTGGCTTACCAGTTTACCCTCCGGAATATGAGGATTTTGCATTCTGTGTCAACTCATGTGGACTGTTTGA
Organism: Nicotiana otophora; assembly: GCA_000715115.1. Lineage (NCBI taxonomy): Eukaryota > Viridiplantae > Streptophyta > Magnoliopsida > Solanales > Solanaceae > Nicotiana > Nicotiana otophora. The sequence continues at coordinate 203,538 of AWOL01S0007529.1, read as the reverse complement.
TCAAGTCTATAAAGGGAGTCCTTTTACATGGTGGAATGGAAGAACTAACGATGCATGTATATTCAAGAGGTTGGATGGGATTCTTGTAAACTTGCCATTTCAAAATATGATGCCTTCAATATAAGTGGAACACTTAATCAGAACTGGCTCAAATCATGCACCATTGTTTATATCTTGTGGAGAATAGACTTCAAATTTTGTCAAGCCTTTCAAATTCTTGAACTTCTGGACAGAAAATGCAACCTTCAAAGAGGTGGTGATACAGAATTGGGATGCTGACTTCATAGGGGATCCATTTGTATTGTTCAACCATAAACTAAAGAAGGTGAAAGTGGCTTTATCTAAATAGAGCAAGGATACATTTGGTGACATTTTCAAACAGATTGCAATACTGGAAGATATTGTAAAAGTCAAAGAGATGTTATTTGAGGGAGACCCTACTACTGAGAGTAGGATTGTTCTTCAAAAAGCTCAGGCAAAATTGAAGAATTTTCTAAATATAGAGGAGCAATACTGGAATAAAAATTCTGCGATGACTTGGTTTGCTGAGGGTGATAGAGACACTACTTTCTTTCACAACCTTGTCAATGGCAAAAGGAAGAAATTGCAGTTGCAAAAATTCAGAATAAAGATGGCAACTGGTTAGAAGCTCAGGAAGATATGGCTAAGGCTGCAGTTGAATTCTATCAAAGGCAGTTCACTAAGGAAGAGGATCCCACTGATCTTTCAATTCTTGAAAATATACCTAATATGGTGACACTAGAGCAGAACTTGGAGTTGTGTAGGTATCCAACCCTAGAGAAAGTTAAGGCTGCAGGTTTTGGGCTAAGTGGAGATAGTGCCAGTGGTCCTAATGGATTTACGGGATTATTCTATCAACAATGTTGGGATGTAGTTTTCTATGACATACATAATATGGTACTGCATTTCTATGGTGGGGCTTCATTGCCTAAGTCTATCACTCATTCTAATTTGGTACTGTTACCAAAGAAACCAAGAGTGCAGACCTTCTCAGACCTAAGGCCAATAGGTTTGATCAATTTTATCAATAAAGTTCTATCTAGAGTTCAACATGATAGATTGGAGAAGATTCTGCCTTCCCTAATTTCATCTAATCAGTCTGGATTTGTGAAAGGGAGGATCATATTTGAGAATATCCTACTCACTCAGGAAATTGTTGCTTACATAAGATTGAGAGGCAAACCTGCAAATGTTGTCATTCAGCTTGATATGGCAAAGGCATATGACAGGGTTCCATGGAAATATCTATTACATGTTTTGAGGAGAATGGAATTTGCAGAACATTTTATTAATATGGTGTGGAACTTGGTGTCTAACAACCGGTATTCAATATTGGTGAATGGACAATCATCAGGTTTCTTCAAGTCAACAAGGGGAGTGAAGTAAGGTGACCCACTATCTCCTGCCTTATTCATTCTATCAGCTGAGGTACTATCTAGAACATTGAACAAGCTCTTTGAAGACAAATCATTTGTTGGATTTGGTATGCCCAAGTGGTCTGAGCCTCTAAACTACTTGGCCTATGCTGATGATACCATAATATTTGCTTCAGCTCACCCTTTTTCTTTGAGCAAGATAATGGCTGTATTGGGAAGCTATGAAGAGGTGTCAGGCCAGATGATCAATAAAGACAAGAGTTCTTACTATATGCATGCCAATGCAGCTCATTATCTATTTAGGGCAGTTGGTCAAATCACAGGTTTTATAAGAGGTAAATTCCCTTTCAGATACTTAGGCTGTCCAATATTCTATACTAGAAGAAGAAAGGCCTATTATGAAGATCTTGTTAAAAAAGTAAAGGCAAAAATGCATTCTTGGAAAGAAAAATTATTATCATTTGGAGGAAAAGAAACACTCATCACTAGTGTGTTGCAAAGTATGCCAATGCACTTACTGTCAATGCTTGCTCCACCTGCTAATATACTGGAACATTTGCTTAAGATTTTTGCACGGTTCTTTGGAGTACAAAGAAAGAAGGGAGGAGTAGGCATTGGGCTTCATGGCAGAACTTATGTCTCCCTAAGGAGGAAGGTGGTCTAGGGTTTAGATCACTTCATGATGTATCAAGGGCCCTTTTTGCTAAACTTTGGTGGAGGTTCAAAACTACTAAATCTCTATGCTCTAACTACATGTGAAACAAGTATTGTAAAAAGGAAATGCCTACTGTAGTGCAAGTAAGACAAGGTTCTCGTGTGTGGAGGCAAATGTTGAAGGCTAGAGAAGAAGTAGAGCATGAGATTCTGTGGGAAATGAAGAGTGGAACTACAAACATATGGCATGAAAACTGGACTGGGATAGGTGCTCTATATCATGTATTACCTCTAGAATTCCCAATATAGGAGGACTTACATGAGGTGTCTGAATTGAGGCAAGAAGGAACATGGAATGAGCAATTGATTGATCGAAAAAATTTCAGAAGAAATTGTTGAGCATATTAAGCATAATGTTCAGTATGGAGCCAACCAAGAGTTCTGGGATAAGCCATACTAGATGCCTACGGCATCAGGTAAGTTCACTGTGGCGAGTGCCTGGCAGATCCTTAGGCACAAGGCAAATCATAATCAAGAGTTCAGCAACATGTGGATCAAGGGTTTGCCATTCAAGATAGCTTTCTTCTTGTGGAGGCTATGGAGGAACAAGTTGGCTACAGATGATTTATGGAGAAGGCAAGGTTATGTAGTCATGTCCAGATATTGGTGTTGTCAGCATCCTCAGGCGGAAACATTAGATCACATATTCCTAAGCAGCAACACAACAAATAAATTATGGAAAACATTCTTGAGAGCAACTGGGATTAATGTATCATTGTTGCAGGTTAAACAAGTCATAAGGGCTTGGTGGAAGGTTAAGTGTTGTTCAAAATAAAGGCCATTGTTTCAAGAAGCATCAACCATAATAACCTGGGAGCTGTGGAAAAGGAGAAATACAGGAAAGTATGGAGGGACAGTGTCAACCAGTAGAGTGATCCATGAAGTTAACAAAATATTGAACTACTTGGCAAAGGTTAGGTATCCATAGCTGTCAAACATGCCATTGCTTTGGCCAGACATGGTAAGATACCTTGAAGGCTACAAAACAATTCTAGCAACTACAACAATTTCATGGAAGGCTCCTTAAGCAGGCTGGTTCAAAGGCAACATAGATGAAGCTTCAAAGGGGAACCCTAGACCTAGTTCATTAGGTTTTTGTGTGAGAAATGATATTGGAGATTTTGTGTACGCAAGGGATGTAGATTTGGGGATAACTACCAATGTGATAGGTGAGGCTAAGGCCATTATGCAAGGTTGTCAAACTGTATAGATCAGGATCTTCACCCTCTAATACTAGAGACTGATTCGTTGGTGTTGAAGAAGGTTATTGAAGGAGAATGGGAACCACCTTGGAGTATAGTGGCAGAAGTTCGGAAGATTAAGGAGATGAGGGATCACTTTAATGTGATCTTTCAACATGTGTTCAGTGAAGGGAACACAGTTGCAGATTTTATAGCTAACATTATTTTCTCTTTTGCAGGTACATCTGAATTTAATTCTTTTTCAGAACTTTCTAGTGTAGGGAGGAGGCTTATCAATCTTGACAAATCACATACTCCTAATCTTAGGGTTAGGATTTGCAAAAGAAGAGCTCCAGATTGATGAAACTACATGATGAACACTGTTCAACAAGGAGAAAGCTCAACTTCCAAAATGAAAAATTTATGATTGATGGTTAGCTATGTTAATCAAAATAACAGATTATGCTTCATGTTTATTAAGCTTATGTTTTTGTGTCTCAATACGGCATCTACCAGTGGTATTAACGTGCTATCATGTTCATTCTGGTGGTATCCTACAAAGACATGGAACAGTTCAAATAAATAAAACATTGAGATCTGGCCAAAATTGTTCTTTTATCATTTGGTTGAGGTACTGCAATATGATGCTCTGTTGTAACAATACAAACAAGCTAAAATTACAGGTTATGACCTTTGTGAAGCTGGAGTATACAAAGACAACTATAGGCTTAGATAGGATACAGCTACTGCACATTGATGATGCTGGAACACGAGTTTTATTAGGGTACTCTTGGAAGCTAAGGGAATTAATCTGCTACAGCTCATTTCTGGACATAACATGGCTAGATGAAAGAATGCAAGGATGGATGCTCAGGACATTCACAACTATCAACATGCTTAGTGTATTCTGCTGGAATTTCTGGCAAGCAAAGGAAATTTGTTCTTCTTCTGCAAAAGCAACTTTACAACGATGATCACATGATCTATTATTTATTGCGAAGCAGACACTTCAATCACTGTGCGCCAATATATGGATTTAATTCTTTAGGCGGGAAGTTCAGTCATCTTTATAAAATACAGCGAATAGTTATACTTTACAACTTCATAAACTCCATATATCTTGATAAATGTTCTGACCACTCCACTGTACTGGACAGACATGACCATACCTTCACTCTCAAAGCTCGATGTGTTCTATTAACTTCAATCTTGCGAAAGAAAATGTACTATGTGTTTCTGTATTATTTCTCAGTGGTATTAGCATTGTACTATGCTCATTCTGGGAATGGTATGGCAACATATAGGCAGATGCTCGTCATTTATTCATCACTGAAGTATTATACTACTTATGCAAATATTTTTTTGCGTGTTTATCATACATCACAACCAAGTCAAAAGGTTAATTGACTCCTTATGGTGAACAATAGCCTCATTTCATGTAGCAGGTCCTATGTTACAGATTACACGACATGTTCTTTGTTCGGGTGTGGCAGATTTGGATTCATTAATGCCTTGTCCTTTGGGTTGCGAAAATTGGCGCCGGGTGAGACCTATGTAGGTGCTACGTTTGGATTTTTGCAACTGGCATGCGTATACAAATGCAACATTGAAAACATAAAATATTTCAAGTCTGTAACAGAATGCTTAGTTGAAAATAAGGTCTGTCTCGTAATAGTTAGACATGATACTGTATCGGTTTTTTCTCTACTTGTAACACTTACCCCATTTTTGGGGAGTTTATTAATATATTACAACTACTAGGCACTCCTAGTGGTTTATTTGGTAAAAAAAAAAAAGATGGATAGAGGGTAAGATTCATGTTCTTGAGAGAGAATTTTACTAGTGAGGTGTTTGGATGACTTACCTTGACTTTGGAGAGTGAGAGAAGGAGAGAAAATGGAGAGATTCAGTTTCCATAAGGTCTTCAATGAAAATTAGAGAGAAATACTGAGTTTTAGCTTATAAAAGACGAGATTTGGCCAACTTAACCTTGGGTATCACATGTCCCGCAGCAATTGGACACTGCCTATGTCCGTAGTAAAACGTTCATAACCTTTTACTCCGATATTGTATCGATGAACGGTTTACAGTGTTGGAAAGTAGACTTAAAGACCTTTAATTTGATAGGTGGATCACCCCTAAATCCCAAATACATAGATCGCAACACGCACTGGAAGTTGGACCTTATTCAAATGCATTCTGAAAAGCTTAACTATGAACAACTTTCACTTCGACTCTTGAAGACCTTTTCTAATAACGAAATATTCATGGATTCACTTACATAAATTCAAAATTCTTTAGGGCTAAAGTCTTATGACATTTGTTGCACGGTTCACGTCTTACTCTGAATGTACTGGATATTACAACATCAAGAGAACCGCGTGATCGATCCGAACTACTGTCCGACTTTTTTGAAGATTAATTATATTCTAAGGAGGTACACGTCATCCTACATTCGAGAAATACGCTACTCCAATTCCTATCACGACGAACAATCTGGAGAGAAAAATCAACGGATAAATAAAATTGTACTCATACTATTTATTGGTAAAATTTTCTTTTTTTTCATATTTATTTAGTGATTATTTCATACCTGACTTTTGCCACAAACAAATATCTCTGTTTGATCCATAAAAAAATAAAAAAAAAACTTTAAATGACTCTACTTAAATTCAAGCTCAAACAAGAAATAATATTTGAAGGCGTTTCTTGTTAGCTTGATGATATTATAGAAATGGCGGAGACCGATGACCATGTTCTGGCATTAGAGGGGCAAAGGCTGATATTGAAAAAGGAGAAACTGAAAAATAAAAATAGTTAGCGAGTTTTAATGTGTAAAAGTGTGAATAGTAAAAAAGAAAAAGTAATTAAAAAAAAAGTATATGTCATGCCCTGATACGATAGCTGATGCAGTGGAGCATGTAACTTGCTCTCTACAAGATTGGTTCTGAATTGTCAAAGGGGTACTAATTACATTTCGAACAAGAATAAAGGGTAAGAAATGCCCTAAAATTTAAGCATATAAATAATTTTTCCAAACAATTTTGGTTAACAGGTTATTGTTATAAAATAAAAACTGTAAAGTAAATAAATCGAAGACACGTATATATAGAGATTGATATAGTATTCAAATTCAAACTCATGTACATAATGAACTGAAATCTCCTCTATTTATAGAATAAAGGAAATTGTTGTGTAAGCTGCTACTGCAAGCTGTTGTGTAAGCTGCTAGTGCAAGGAGCTATTGTACCAGATATAGACAATCTTCTATCGGGGATAATATTTATCTATAACGGAGTACCAAAAGGATAAGCTTATTGTACCAGATATAGATAATCTTCTATAGGGGGTAATATTTATCCATAACGGAGTACCGAAAGAAGGATAAGCTTCTTCAGGAGGGTTATTTCCAATAGAGTACTAAATAGATAAACATATTTATGGCGGAGTCCCATATGGATAAGTTTCTTCAGGAAGCTTATTTACAACGGAGTACTAAATGAACATCCATAATATAATATATTTATAACACTCCCCCTTTGGATGTTTATTAAAAGATAATGTGCCTCATTAAAACCTTAATAGAAAAAATTCCGTGGAAAAAAAATCCTAGTGAAGGAAAAAAAGTACACATATTTAGTAATACGCATAACTAGTTGTCTCATTAAAAACCATATAAGGAAAACCCCGTGGAAAAAATCTTAGTAAGGGATAAAGAGTATAGCGCGTATTTTACTCCCTTTGATAAAAATTTTGTTTCAAATATTTGAGTCTCTGCATTCCAATCTTGTATACCATCTTCTCAAAAGTTGAAGTTGGCAAATATTTAGTGAATAAATCTGTCGGATTGTCACTTGAACAGATTTGTTACACGTCAATGTCACCATTTTTTTGAAGATCATATATGCAGAATAATTTTGGTAAAATATGCTTCGTTCTATCTCCTTTTATAAATCCTTCCTTTAATTGGGTTATCCATGCAATATTGTCTTCGTATAAAAATGTGGATCTTTTATCATATTTCAAACCACATTTTTCTTGAATAAAATGAATCATTGATCTCAACCATACGTATTCCCTATTTGTTTTATGAATAGATATTACCTCAGCCTGATTTGAAGAAGTAGCAACAATAGATTGTTTTGTGGAGCACCATGATATGACAGTACCTCCACATGTAAACATGTACCCGGTTTGAGATCGAGCTTTATGGGGATCAAATAAATAATCTGCATCTGCATAACCAACAAGATATGCACTACCTTTATTAGCATAAAACAAACCCATATCAAGAGTTCCCTTTAAATATCGCAATATATGCTTAGTCTCGTTCCAATGTCTCCGTGTAGGAGAAGAGCTATATCTTGCTAGTAAACAATAAAACAACAACAACCCAGTAAAATCTCACTAATGGGGTCTGGGGAGAGTAGTATGTATGCAGACCTTACCCCTACCCCGAAGGAGTAGAGAGGTTGTTTCCGAAAGACCCTCGGCTCAAAAAACAAAAATACAAGGACAAAAATGAGACAATATTAGTATCACAACAGCAATCATAGGAAAAATAGGAATACTATGAAATCCAGACGAAAGATGCAAAGCAAAGGGAGACAATATTAATTTCACCACAACAATCATAAGAAAAATAGGAACACCATGAAATCTAGAAGAAAGATGCAAAGCAAAGACCATAGATAGTAAATAGGACCTGCACTGAAAAATAAAATAGTAAGACACAACATTGTCACTAACTATCTTAGACAAAAACCCTACATGGCTAGTCCCACAATGGTACGAAGTAAGGCACGATTCAACTACCTCCTAACCTACAACCCTAATACTCGACCTCTAGTAAATTAACATAAAATGCTATGTCAGGCCTTGTAACATTAGCAAGATACATAAGTGCACCAATTGTACTGAGATAGGGTATTTCAGTATCAAGGAGTTCTCCATCCTCTTCTGGAGGTCGAAATGGATCCTTATTCACTTCAAGTGATCGAACAATCACCGGTGTACTCAATGAATGTGCTTTGTCCATGTAAAAGTGTTTAAAGACCCTTTATGTATAGGCAGATTGATGGATAAAGATCTCGTCTGCTAAATATTCAATTTGTAGACTAAGACAAAATTTAACTTTCCAAGATCTTTTACCTCTAATTCTTTCTTAAGATATTCAATTGCCTTTTGGAGCTCTTCTGGAGTTCCAACAAGATTTATATCATCAATATAAATAGCAAGTATAACAAATTTTGATGCCATTTTCTTTATAAAAATACATGGACAAATAACATCATTTATGTAACCTTCTTTCAGCAAATATTCGCTTAGGCGATTATATCACATGCGCCCAGATTGATTTAAACCGTACAAAGATCTTTGTAATCTGATTGAGTGTATTTCACTATACTTTGAACTATATGCTTCAGGCATTATAAATCCTTCAGGGATCTTCATATAGACTTAATCAAATGAGTCATATAGGTTATGACTTGCATTTAAATGGCATGACATCTTCAGGTGTCTGGACTATAGGTTCGATCCTCACAATCTTTTATAATAGTGTGAACTATATTGTATCAAATATATCGTCGACGATCATTTTGTATCGGTTCCTAAGCGACATAACTTGTTGAGATCTCATTACTTTTTTTTATTTTCAGGTACCTGAACTTTTTCTAGAGTTTCATGAAATGTTATGTCGTGGGCTCTTCTAGAGCTCATTTCCTCCTCATTATGATTATTTTGATCATTTGCTCCTACCATTTTTCAAGGATTGTTACCTTTGGAACCGATCGGTTTACTACGCTTCATGCGTGCAGTAAACCTTATCCTTCAGGGACTTTAATTTTAATAGGAGCATTTGTAGCTGAAATATGATATTTAATTTTGGATCAACAAATGCTTCTGGCATTTGATTTGAATTATCTTCTAAGTGAGGATTATATTAATGATAATTCAATTCATATAGCAGATTTTCTAGCTGTTTATTCCATCCCCCAAATGTTAGAAAAACTAACACATATCCCCAATCTTCTTTGGGAAACCTATCTTTGTGCATTGTGGTAGAGAAATTAATCATATACCACACATCAAAAGTTATTAGATAGTAAAAATATTTGGTTTCTGATCCTAAACCAATTGTGAGGGGAGGTTTATCATATTTTGTTGGTCTGATGCATACAAATGTTGTTGTATGCAATTTAGAAAATCTTAAACCAACACATGAGGCTTTATTCTCATAAGCAATAGTTTAGCTATTAATAGGAGGTATTCAATGCTAAACTAGCTTGGATATAAACCATCATCAAGATGAACTATCTTGATTTCATAATTTGAAAATTATTCTCTTAATTGAGAAAAGCAATTTCAAATGCCAAACTGCGGGTTGACAATAAACACACATGTAACCATCTCATATATGCATCTATAAGTGTTTCACATGATAGGTGAATCAGCCCATATTCACCTTTTATATATTCCAGAATTCAGGGGTCTTAGTCCCAACTTTAGCTGGTATAATCAATTTATTATGAGAACAAGTAACACAATAGAATTCTTGAAGAATCTTCTAGTTTTTCAATATATGCTTATCTGAATTCTCAAATAGCTCATTTAAAAATGGAAAATAAAAACTTCAAGTTTATCATGACATGTGCTATCTCTTAATAAGCTTCTGGTTTACTATGGCATAGACTTTTGCATTAGTAAAGTTCTGATTTACTGTTGCTACTTTCTATCCGCGAATTTCTGACTTACTGCAGCTACTTTTACCTCAGTAAAACTTCTGATTTACTGTGACTGTTTTGCATTAGTAAACTTCTGGTTTACTGTGATACATGATATAGTACAAATTGAAGAATAAGGCGGGCCACTTCTCACATATATATTATTTTACCCCCTATGATTGTGGAAACATGAAGATTTTAAATCTTCTAATCGTTTGTAGTCTTAATATGATAGCCATTTGTATTAGTAAACTTCAGGTTTACTACAACATATGTTTTGACCATAATCATATAATATGAATGACATATTTTGTATATAAGCTCTTCGAGAGCCTTCATTTACTATCCACAATCTAATATTTATCGGACACTACTAGTGTCATGTGTCTTCTAGACAAACAGTTAGCTCTTCAGGAGTTGTTGATATATTTTGTACTATCAAATATTGCTCAGACACTTCTGGTATCATGAGAGAAAATCATAATCAAATAAACAATATAAAATAATTGTTTAAGCACATGAAAATACCTCTTCATAATATTTTCCTACTTCAAGAAGAAATTTCAATTGTGTTACTTCTTCAAGAGCAAATTTAAAATACGAAATATTGAGTATATATTCTCTCAATCATATTACCTCTTCTGGAGGTCAATTGTAATATATTTACATCAAGAGCGCATTCATATTTATGAGATTTATTAATATTGTCACATTCACTTCGGGGAATATATTAATATTTATCAAAAGTTCTCATCCTTCAGGGAACAGAACATAATTATCTGAACGTGCATTAATCACATCAAATTATGATACTTCAACCTCTTTTAAAATATATACTACTTCAGGAGCAAATCAAGGCGCGCATGTAATATAGAGAATATTTCTCTAGTTTATCTTTAATTGTAACCATAGAAAATCTAAATTATCACTTCTGATGGTCATAGGCATATACCACTTCTGGTGGTTAACAAAATTTAGTTACAATGAGATATACGAAACATAACCACTTCTGGTGGTTATATATTTCTTGCAAACTCTACTGGAGTTTAAGTGGATCTAACAATGTTATTCACTTTGTAATCCTTTATTAAGATAATTAGGATGAAAATAAATACCAAAATAGGTACTGTATACGTAACATATAACCACGCAAGCGATGATAAAGATATTAAAATATAAGCAAAAGGCTCAAATTAATTTACACAAATTTGGCCACTCCAGATGTAAGTGATATCAGCTTCCTGAAAAAGCTTATTCATATGGGACTCCGCCGTAAATATATTTATCTATTTAGTACTCTATTGAAAATAAGCCTCCTGAAGAAGCTTATCTTTTCGCTACTCCGTTATAGATAAATATTACCCCTGGTAGAAGATTATCTATATCTGGTACAATAAGCTTATCCTTTTGGTACTCCGTTATGGATAAATATTACTCCCGGTAGAAGATTATCTATATCTGGTATAATCGGATTCGATCATAGCCTTAAAATTAATTGAGAGAAAAATAAACTAAAAAAAAAAGAAAGGAAAAATTGAGTGAAAAAGAAAGAAAAGAGTGGAAAAAAAAGAGCGACAAAAAATAAAAGAGTGACAAAAACAAAACAAAAAGAAAAGAAAAGAAAAAGAGAGTGCCAAAAAATAAAAGAGCCACAGAAACAAAATTGAGAAAATCAAGAGTGATTAAAGAACGGGAGAATTGAAAGAAAAGAGGTACAGAGTGAAAAAGGTTAGTTTAAGGCTGGGATGAAATATACAACCGTTCAAACACAGCAGCTTGCGCAGCAGCTTCCTTTCTTCTATAAATAGAGGATATTTCAGTTCATTATGTACATGAGTTTGAATTTGAATAATATATCAATCTCTCTATATACGTGTCTTCGATTATTTACTTTACAGTTTTTATTTTATAACACGTTATCAGCACGAGACTCTGCCATTATGAGCACTTACTTCGAATTTAATTTCTATTTCAGTGTTCATCTCCGATGTAAGGCGACGCTCTTATGTTCGTGGTTAGATCTTGTTCATTCTGAGCATCATAAGGCAGATTATATCCTTGAGGTGGTTAGTTTTTCTTCTTGGCATTAATGATGACGCCGCATGAATCAGATCATTACGTAGTTCAGGAAGATCGAGAATGGAGTAAATAAGCTAACTCTTTTTTCTTTTTTTGGTTTACTTTTATAAAACTCAAACCATGAAAGCTTTTAGAAAAAGAATTTTTTTTTTTTTTTGAATTTCGTTGTTTTTTTTTTTGTTTTGGGGAATTTTGCAAAAGAAATCCTTTCAAAGAGGAAAGAAAATATTTTTTGAATTTTCGTTTTATTTTTATTATTGTTTTTTATATTTTCAAAAGAAAGACTTCTATAAAAGAAAGAAAATATTTATTTATTTATTAATTTTTTTGGATTTTTGATTATTATTTTTTTAATTTTAGGGGAAAACAACTTTGTGAGTTTTCTTTATAATTTTCGAAAGCGAACTTGTGACGAAAAGAGAAAGTATTTTTTGGACATCAACCTTTCAATTTTTATGACATTTGCGAAAGAAAACTTCTAAAGAATAAAAAGATTTTTGTTTTTTGATCTTTGCTTTTGATTTCTTTTTATTTAATTTGGAAAAATACTTTTGAAGAAGGGAAAAACATATTTTGGATTTTGATTGATTTTTTTTTTTTGAATGAAAGATTTCAAAATAGAAGGAAAATATTCTTGGATTTTAATTTTTTTTATTTGTTTGTGATTTTCTAAGAAAAGACTTCTAAAGAAAGAATTAAAGGAAAATATTTTATTTACATTTTTTGGATTTTTTGAAAATTGGGGCCGAAACCGATGGGGTTTGCCTTCGTATCTCACATCCGGTGAGAATCAGACCCGCATAGTTCGGCTAGTTTTGACATAACTGGAAAAATATGATATTGACAAAAATTTTTTTGAAATACATTTTCTTTTTCTCTTTTTTTTTTTCAAATATTTTGGCAAAGTTTCGAGGCATTTTCAAATACTGGGGTTTTCAGAACCGGGTGAATTTTCTATCCTACCTCAACCTTTGTTTTTCTGCTGATTCTCTTTCCTTAGCCGGTCAACAAACAAGCCGAAACAAATAAATACACACATAGCACGTAAGATGCATCAGGATGGTCTTTTATTTCGGGTACACCTATCCTAGACGGATCCAACCCCTATGTTGAGTCCCCAAAGCCAAATGCACATGATGCAAACAAACGTTCCTATTAGGGATCCGGCATGAGGCTATGTTATTCTAGGTTTAAACCTGGGGGTGTGTTCTAGACATGGCTTACCAAAGCGGACAGCTCGAGCCGAGGTGAGACAATGTACCGGGAGCACGAAAGTTTACCCAGCCTAGTTGCTGATCCAGCCTCGTTCTATTTGGTACAACCTCTAACAGAAAAGTGGGCCACGCGTATGTGTGCACCATATTTTTAGAAGACTCAGAAAGGAGGCGTAAGAAGACAATTTAATACAATTCAAATAATATCAAAAGCAGTAAATGAGCGGCAATTAGCACATCAGGCCCACAAACACAGTAATATCAAATATCAAGAAAGCCAAGTATAGATCACATTAACAAGCTCGAATTCTGAACCCTGAACCAGAAATTCTAGGTTCTTATCCCCAGCAGAGTCGCCAGAGTTGTCACACCTCCTTTTTCCCGAGGGGATATGTGAGTTTTTCCAATTAAAGTGATATTTATCGAAATGAGATTATTTATTTCAATTTCAGAGTCGCCAATAATTTATGGTGTCCCAAGTCACCGGTTTATTTTAAATCCCAAATCGAGGAAATTTGACTCCGTTTTAAAGTCTGCGAAACCAAAAGACCGGGTAAAGAATTCTGTTAACCCGGGAAGGTGTTAGACATTCCTGGATTTCGTGGTTTTAGCACGATCTCTTTTAATCATACCTGGCTTAATTAATTTGTGTAACAACTTATTTTAAAACCTATGTACTTTTACCTTTTACCGCTTTTGATTATGGCGTTTTATGGATTTAATCTTTTAACTGGATTACATGTGTGTAAATCCGCCTTATTTGGGGTGTTAAATATCATGGCACGCGTACGTGTACATAATTAATAACACTTTATTTGTTATTAAAGATTGTTTGGCCAAAGTCGCACGAACGTGTACTTCGGTTTTAATTTTGAAAAATCATAATTATGTCACGCGAACGTATACATAATCACGATAGATTGATGAAAATTGCACCTAAAGCACTCTATCCTATTATTAAGAATTATTTTTCTAAATTAGTTTTGAGGTTATTGCAAAGGCCATAGGTTATGGGATAGCTGTGGAAAATGAAGTAAATTATTTAAAGGAGTAAATAGGCCATCATGTACCAATATTGAAGCCCAAAAATTATTATGGTCCAAGTCTTTTAAATCAAAGACCAAATATTATGTTTCAAGGCCACAGAACGGTCCACTCTAAACCCATTGCCATGTGGCCTATTATGTTAAAATGCCTTAAACCCAAAATTTTGTTATATGAAGTCAAACGTTATGATGCAGGACCTTAGTAAATCCACACAGCCCACCAAAGTTACAAGATTAACCACTGGCCCAATCATTAGTCGTATCAAACCACGCCACTATCCCCATTAGTCAGTTCCAAACCCAACTCTTATTAATTCAAATTAAAATCCATGGCCCCAATGAACTTAACACTATTGTTTCATTGATTTATCGTTCAACTTTCAAGAAAAAATTTAATAACAATAGACCAACGCTATATGCTCACAAAATCGACAAACTACAAATCCAAACATACATGTTTCAATCAAGACGACGAAACCACCAAGCTTTAAAACACAGAACAAATAAACGACAAGAAAAATGAACTAAAATAACAGTAAGCGAAAAGAAGAGCGGGCCTCGAGAATGAATCTTTTCTGGTTAAAATGAATCTCCATGAATGAGTATGTTAACTAAAAACGAGCAACATACCACATGGTTTCTTACGTATACAGCTACAAACCGGACCGCTACCGGAGCTTTAAATGAACAGAAACTTTGAAATTTGTTTAAATATTGATTTTTAATGAATACATCGAGGAAGAGAGTACCGATATAACTCAAACACTACCCAAATCACCAACTAAACGGAAAGCTCGAACCGGGGACCTCGACGACAACCTCAATTCAACGGCGCATCAAACCTCAATTGAAACTCCATAGCTTTTAAAATCGAATTTCCGGCCAGATCCGTCGCAGCTGTAACAAAGAATGGGGAAGACGACGGAGGAGGAGGAGCAGTAGCCGTCGCCGGTTTTTGGCTGAGCTCGCCGGCGATGAGGTGAGATAGAAAACGAGAGAGGGGGCTTTTGAGGGGAGGCAGTTGTCTCCTTTTCTATGTTTTTGTGTGTGTGTATCTTTAATTTTAAGAGAAAGAATGATGAATATCTAAAAGGGGGTTTGGGTTTGGGGGGGGAGGTACTGATGATGTTTCAAAACAGGAGGAGGAGCTAGGTTCGGAGTGCTCCTCTATTTTTAGGGATTAGGTCTAATATCAAAATGGGGAGTGGGTATGGGCTTGAGGGAGTTGGGCTCAAATGGCTTTGGGGTTTTGGGCTAAGGTTTTGGACTTCAACTCTTAAAATCCAACAACTAAGAAACTTAATAATTTAAAATATACTATTAAATATAAAATTAATTCCAATTAATTAAGGCAAACTATATGAAACTATTTTTGTATTTTTTAATTTTTGTGCTTTAAAACTAGAATTAAAATTAATAATAAAGTGAAATCCTATAGAAATAAACTTAAATAAATATACTAAAAATACTAAGACACTTAAAGATAATTCTAATGTGCGGGTCAAAAATTACGTGCTTACACTGGGCGCGGTAGACCCGGTGGTTTTGGCCTTCTGTAAGAGGTACAAAGTGTGTCTCGGGCAAATCCACCCGTCTCTTTGGAGGATCGTTATCCTCCTCCGTCATTTTATGAATAACACCAAGTCTCGTCGGTTCACCCTTGACCACCTGCTCCGTCTATACAGTCCCCGAATTTTCTGGAGAGGGGGGGGGGG
>AWOL01S0007529.1:131037-185200 GCA_000715115.1 Nicotiana otophora | reverse complement strand
GGGATTAATCAAGCTCACCCTTTTCAAAGATTGACGCAGATCGAGACCGAGGCTAGCAGGGGCACTTCATTCGGGTGAAGACTGAAGACTTTATCCCTCCTGAGTTCGTGCCATTCCTCGATAAGTGGAATGCATCCCGTAAGTGCAGCCTTTCCTTGAGTGTTATTTTTTCTTCATTTCCTTTCTCATCATTCGTATTTGTGGTTGTGTAACTGCGGCTCGGGTTCTAAATGCAGTCCCCCGGCTCAAGGAGTGGATCGAAGGCATCTACAATCAGTTGTCATATCTTTCGAAGGGTCATTGGGAGGCCCGTTCTCATGGTAAGGTTCTCCTATGAATAGCTATTATCGTGCTCTTAACTCACATCATACTGACCTTTCTTCTTTCTTTTATCGGTTTGCCTAAGACCACCAAACTTAGGCCTTGGGAAGGGGATAAGGATGTCACCTTGTCCGTTGATCCCTCCATTACCGAAAAACCCGAGGCTGCCGCGGGGAAAAAGAGGAAGAGGAAGAGAAAGCCCTCGGGCTCCCCGGGTCCCGAGGTGAAACCAAAGAAGAGGGTAGCTCGTAAGCCCAAGAAGAGTTCCAACTCCCGAGTGTAGGATTCAGACTTGTTTCTCCGGCTCAGGGACGAGTCGGAAGAAGACGACATTTTTATTGCCTATGGATCGACCCCTCCTAAGGAGCATGCGGCGACCGAGGAGAAGAGCCACGAGGTCGGGCCCCTCCCAGTCCAAGAGTCCGAAGTCGAGATGGAGGCCGCGACCTCTCAAGAAACTACTCCTGCATTGAAGGAGGCTACTTGTGTGATTGACATCATTGAGACACCCTCCTACACTGATTCTTTGCTCGACGAGGCCCAAGCGGGCAAAGAGAAATCAAGTGAAGGAGCACAAGGTGTAGATGAACCCATCCGTTCATTCTTTGATGGAGTGGACATGTCTAATTTGGACGACTTGACTGGGCTGTACGACTTGGAGGTCCCGAATAAGGACGTGCCTTCGAAAACCGACAGGTCCAGCTCGAGCCCAAAACTGGTGAAACAATTTCCTGCTCCGAGTTTGGACCCTAGCCGTAAGAGAACAGTCATTCTTACGGTCCTGGAGGATGCTCGAGTGTTATCTACTCTAGTAGGCATAGCCAGTTACCTCCGATGTCTAGTAACTGAAGAGGACCAGGCGAAGATGAACGAGGTGAGCGCGTCAAGTCTCTTCAACGAGGCGCTCTAGGCGCTTAACCTGGTAAGACACTGATACTCCCATTTGAATTTTAATTAGGTTTTGGTGTCTCTCACTATTCATATCATTTTGTCGGCCTCGGTTCTTGACCATGAGAGCTTTCTCCGATACCTTTTCGAGATCAACCATCTTGAGTTCGAGTTCAAGGAGAAGGCTGAAAAGAAGGATATGTACAACCTCCTTAGTGAGCAACAAGACGGGGCCATCAAGGATCTCCAGGCCAAGCTAGATAGGGCTCAGAAGAAAGCTTCGACCCACCCGAGGCGGGAACATGACGACCTAGTCGAAAAGGTAAAGGTCTTTGAAGTTAAAAACGAGGAGCTAGCCATGATGACTAACGATAAAACCTCGCAGGTCCAACAGAAGATCGACCAGATTGACAAAGTCCGAGTTGAAATGAACGAGGTCCTAGCCATGGCTGATGGGTGGAAAAGCAAACTAGACATGCTAGCTTCAGAAAAGGAAACCGCCCAGGCAAAGGTGGCATCAGTAGAGGTCCAACTTTGGGTGTCAAAGGAGAAAGCTGACAAGCGATCCCAGCTGAATAATGACCTCCGAGCACAGTTGAGATCGACCGTCGCAGAGCGGGACGCCCTCGGTAGAGAGTACAAGGCAATAAAGTCCAAGATGGATGCAACCTCTGCCGACACCGAAGAGATGGTGTCTAATGCAAGGCCGACGTTGCAGCAGCCGAGACTCGCCTAAAGGCGAAGACAGAATATATGAGGCTGTTGTCTCGAGGGGAGACCCTCGAAGAGATCGACGCCCGAGGTTTTGACCTATTGGCTAAGCTCGAGGAAGCCCAAATATCTGAGGCCGAGAAGAAGATGTTGTACAATCCTGAGGGTGTTGAAGGCTTGGAGAGTTTCGAGGACTTGGAGGGCTCCGGGTGCTCTGGCGATGAGTGGGGCCCAGTGAAGATTAGGCGTAGATTCCTTAGTGTTTTTTTAGTTTTTTGACTTATGTAAATCTTTGTTTTATTCTGGGTAGTTTTTATTGCTCCATTGTAACTATAATCAAGAATATATATAAGATTTTCCTTTCTGGCAATTTTGAATCTTTACTTTTTCAGCATCTCTTCATAGTTGTTATTCTTGCAATGTTTCTGATGCCTTAGCATAGAATCAAATGTAGTTAGATGGCGTTCGATTTTCAGAAGTTCGAACATAACCTAACTTCGATACAACTTTGTTTGCTCGAAGTTTTGAAAACTCGGTATAACCGGAAGTTTTTTCGAGATGCATAAGTGTTATGATTTTCCCAAGGGTAACCTTTTAGCAGGTTTATAATTTTATAAAGGCCTTATGATGTGATTACGAGCTTTGGAGGACTCTGAGCCATTTTTCAGGGTTGTCGTAGCCTTTTGTGCTTAGGCATTGCCTAATAGGTTTTGTGTCTCCAGGACCTCGATAGCTTGTGTTGCTCGAAAGTCCCCGAGTAGGGTTAGCCCTTGGGCTCGATAGTCCCCGAATAAGGGTAGCCCTTGGGCTCGATAATCCCTGAATAGGGGTAGCCCTTGGGCTCAATAGTCCATAAATAGGGATAGCTCGTGGACTTTTAGGATCCATAATTTAAGAGACAAAAATGTGTAATAGCAAAGTGGAAGCTTTCTTTCCTTCATGTATGTAAAGTACATGATCAAAAGCTTGTAAAATCTTGTATCATGGCTCAGGTAGATTGTGTGGGCACAGTTCATTCGACCATTTGGCCCTTAAAATAAATCCTAACCACCGAGCCTTAGCTATTCAAGTACAAAGTTTCCTTCTATCCTTACTAAGAACATTAACTCGAGGGTAATGGCCCCCAGTATTCGAGGTCGATCTTGAGAGGGCTCGGATACTGTTGATGCGAAATGAACACCCATTGACTCCAGTTTGAGACCGGCCATCGAATCTAAGTTAACACGTTTTACTGTTGCCTCGTTAAAAACCTTGCCGAAAAACCCATTTTGGGACAAAACCCTCGAGGGGAGAGCCTCGAAGAGATCGACGCCCGAGGTTTTGACCTATTCGCTAAGATCGAGGAAGCCAAAAAATCTGAGGATGAGAAGAAGATATTGTACGATTCTGAGGGTTTTGAAGGCTCAGAGAGTTCCGAGGGCTTGGAGGGCTCCGGGGGCTCTGGCGATGAGTGAGGCCCCACTGAAGATTAGGCGTAGATTCCATAGTGCATATTTAGTTTTTTGACTTTTGTAAATATTTTTTTTATTCTTGGCCGTTTTTATTGCGCCATTGTAAGTATAATCAAGAATATATATAAAATTTTCCCTTTTTGGCAATTTCGAGTCTTTACGTTTTCATCATCTCTTCATAGTTTTTACTCTTGCAAAGTTTCTGATACCTTAGCATAGAATCAAATGTAGTTAGACGGCGTTCGATTATCAGAAGTTCGAACATAACCTAACTTCGATACAACTTTATTTGCACGATGTTTTGAAAACTCGGTATAACCGGAAGTTCTTTCAAGATGCTTAAGTATTTTTAGACGATGCTTTTCCCAAGGGTAACCTTTTAGCAGGTTAATAATTTTATAAAGGCCCTATGTTGTGATTACGAGCTTCGTACGTCTCCAAGGCATTTTTCAGGGTTGTCGTAGCCTTTTATGCTTAGGCATTTCCTAAAGGTTTTGTGCCTCTAGGACCTCAATATCCCGTGTTGCTCGACAGTCACCGAGTAGGGGTAGCCCTTGGGCTCGATAGTCCCTGAATAAGGGTAGCCCTTGGGCTCGATAGTCCCTTAATAGGGGTAGCCCTTGGGCTCGATAGTCCGCGAATAGGGATAGCCCGTGGGCTCTAAGGATCCATAATTTAAGAGGAAGAAATGTGTAATAGCAAAGTGGAAACTTTCTTTTATTCATGTATGTAAAGTACATGATCAAAAGAATGTAAAAGCTTGTGTCATGGATTAGGTGGACTATGTGGGCACAGTTCATTCAACCGTTTGGCCCATACAATAAATCCTAACCATCGAGCCATAGCTATTCCAGAACAAAGTTTCCTTCTTTCCTTGCTAAGAACTTTAACCCGAGGGTAATGACCCCCTGAATTCGAGGTCGATCTTGAGAGGGCTCGGGTACTGTTGATGCATAATGAACCCCCATTCACTCCGGTTTGAGACCGGCCTTCAAATATAAGTTAACACGTTTACTGTTGCCTCGTTAAAAACCTTGCTGAAAATCCATTTTAGGACAAAACCCTCGAGGGGAGACCCTTGAAGAGATCGACGCCCGAGGTTTTGACCTATTGGCTAAGATCGAGGAAGCCAAAAAATCTGAGGCCGAGAAGAAGATGTTGTACGGTCCTGAGGGTGTTGAAGTCTCAGAGAGTTCCGAGGGCTTGGAGGGCTCCGAGGGCTCTGGCGATGAGTGGGGCCCCAGTGAAGATTAGCCGTAGATTCCTTAGTGCATTTTTAGTTTTTTGACTTATGTAAATATCTTTTTATTCTGGGCCGTTGTTATTGCGCCATTGTAAGTATAATCTAGAATATATATTAGATTTTCCCTTTTTGGTAATTTCGAGTCTTTACTTTTTTCAGCATCACTTCATATTTTTTATTCTTAAAAAGTTTCTGATGCCTTAGCATAGAATCAAATATAGTTAGACGGCGTTCGATTTTTAGAATTTCGAACATAACCTAACTTCGATCCAACTTTGTTTGCTCGGAGTTTTGAAAACTCGGTATAACCGGATATTTTTTTGAGATGCTTAAATGTTTTTAGATGATGCTTTTCCAGAGGGTAACCTTTTAGAAGGTTTCAAATTTTATAAAGGCCTTATGTTGTGATTACGAACTTCAGACGTCTCCGAGCCATTTTTCAGGGTTGTCGTTGCCTTTTGTGCTTAGGAATTGCCTAATAGGTTTTATGCCTCCAGGACCTCGATAGCCTGTGTTGCTCGACAGTCCCTGCGTAGGGGTAGCCCTTGGGCTCGATAGTCCCCGAATAAGGGTATACCTTGGGCTCGCTAGTACGTGAATAGGGATAGCTCGTGGGCTCTAAGGATCCATAATTTAAGAGGAAAATATGTGTAATAGCTAAGTGGAAACTTTCTTTCATTCATGTATGTAAAGTACATGATCAAAAGCGTGTAAAAGCTTATATCATGGCTAAGGTGGATTCTGTGGGCACAGTTCATTCGGCCGTTTGGCCCTTATAATAAATCCTAACCATCGAGCCTTAGCTATTCAAGTACAAAGTTTCCTTCTTTCCTTGCTAAGAACTTTAACCCGAGGGTAATGGCCCCCAGTATTCGAGGTCGATCTTGAGAGGGCTCGGATACTGCTTATGCGAAATGAATGCCCATTGACTCCGGTTCGAGACCGGCCTTCAAATCTAAGTTAACACATTTTACCGTTGCCTCGTTAAAAACCTTGCTGAAAAACCCATTTTAGGACAAAACCCTCAAGGGGAGACCCTCAAAGAGATCGACTCCCGAGGTTTCGACCTATTAACTATGATCAAGGAAGCCAAAAAATCCAAGGCCGAGAAGACGATGTTGTCTGATCCTGAGGGTGTTGAAGGTTCAGAGAGTTCTGAGGGCTTGGAGGGCTGCGGGGGCTCTGACGATGAGTCAGGCCCAATGAAGATTAGGCGTAGATTCCTTAGTGCATATTTAGTTTTTTGACTTATGTAAATATTTTTTTTATTCTTGGCCGTTTTTATTGCACCATTGTAAGTGTAATCTAGAATATATATAAGATTTTCCCTTTTTGGAAATTTCGAGTCTTTACTTTTTCAGTATCTCTTCATAGTTTTTATTCTTGCAAAGATTTGGATGCCTTAGCATAGAATCAAATGTAGTTAAACGGCGTTCGATTTTTAGAAGTTCGAACATAACCTAACTTCGATACAACTTTGTTTTCTTGATGTTTTGAAAACTCGGTATAACCGGAAGTTTTTTCAAGATGCTTAAGTGTTTTTAGACGATGCTTTTCCCGAGGGTAACCTTTTAGCAGGTTTCAAATTTTATAAAGGCCCTATATTGTGATTATGAGCTTCGGACGTCTCCAAGCCATTTTTCAGGGTCGTCGTAGCCTTTTGTGCCTAGGCATTGCCTAATAGGTTTTATGCCTCCAGGACCTCGATAGCCCATGTTGCTCGACAGTCACCGAGTAGGGGTAGCCCTTGGGCTCGATAGTCCGCGAATAGGGATAGCTCGTGGGCTCTTAGGATCCATAATATAAGAGACAAAAATATGTAATAGCAAAGTGGAAACTTTCTTTCATTCATGTATGTAAAGTACATGATCAAAAGCTTGTATCATGGCTCAGGTAGATTGTGTGGGCACAATTCATTCGACCATTTGGCCCTTACAATAAATCCTATGCACCGAGCCTTAGCTATTCAAGTACAAAGTTTCCTTCTTTCCTTACTAAGAACTTTAACCCGAGCATAATGGCCCCGAGTAATCGAGATCGATCTTGAGAGGGCTAGGATACTGTTGATGCGAAATGAACGCCCATTGATTCCAGTTTGAGACCGGCCATCGAATCTAAGTTAAAACATTTTAATGTTGCCTCGTTAAAAACCTTGCCGAAAAACTCATTTTGGGACAAAACCCTCGAGGGGAGACCCTCGAAGCGATCGACGCCCGAGGTTTTGACCTATTGGCTAATATCGAGGAAGCCAAAAAATCTGAGGCTGAGAAGAAGATATAGTACGATCCTGTGGGTGTTGAAGGCTCAGAGAGTTCCGAGGGCTTGGAGGGCTCCGGGGGTTCTGGCGATGAGTGGGGCCCCAGTGAAGATTAGGCGTAGATTCCTTAGTGCATATTTAGTTTTTTGACTTATATAAATATATTTTTTATTCTTGGCCGTTTTTATTGTGCCATTGTAAGTATAATCTAAAATGTATATAAAAGATTTTCCCTTTCTGGAAATTTCGAGTCTTTACTTTTTCATCACCTCTTCATAGTTTTTATTCTTGAAAAGTTTCTGATGCCTTAGCATAGAATCAAATGTAGTTAGACGGCGTTCGCTTTTTAGAAGTTCGAACATAACCTAACTTCGATACAACTTTGTTTGCTCGAAGTTTTGAAAAGGCGGTATAACCGGAAGTTTTTTCAAGATGCTTAAGTGTTTTTAGACGATGCTTTTCCCGAGGGTAACCTTTTAGCAGGTTTCAAATTTTATAAAGGCCCTATATTGTGATTATGAGCTTCGGACGTCTCCAAGCCATTTTTCAGGGTCGTCGTAGCCTTTTGTGCCTAGGCATTGCCTAATAGGTTTTATGCCTCCAGGACCTCGATAGCCCATGTTGCTCGACAGTCACCGAGTAGGGGTAGCCCTTGGGCTCGATAGTTCCTGAATAAGGGTAGCCCTTGGGCTCGATAGTCCCTTAATAGGGGTAGCCCTTGGGCTCGATAGTCCGCGAATAGGGATAGCTCGTGGGCTCTTAGGATCCATAATATAAGAGACAAAAATATGTAATAGCAAAGTGGAAACTTTCTTTCATTCATGTATGTAAAGTACATGATCAAAAGCTTGTATCATGGCTCAGGTAGATTGTGTGGGCACAATTCATTCGACCATTTGGCCCTTACAATAAATCCTATGCACCGAGCCTTAGCTATTCAAGTACAAAGTTTCCTTCTTTCCTTACTAAGAACTTTAACCCGAGCATAATGGCCCCGAGTAATCGAGATCGATCTTGAGAGGGCTAGGATACTGTTGATGCGAAATGAACGCCCATTGATTCCAGTTTGAGACCGGCCATCGAATCTAAGTTAAAACATTTTAATGTTGCCTCGTTAAAAACCTTGCCGAAAAACTCATTTTGGGACAAAACCCTCGAGGGGAGACCCTCGAAGCGATCGACGCCCGAGGTTTTGACCTATTGGCTAATATCGAGGAAGCCAAAAAATCTGAGGCTGAGAAGAAGATATAGTACGATCCTGAGGGTGTTGAAGGCTCAGAGAGTTCCGAGGGCTTGGAGGGCTCCGGGGGTTCTGGCGATGAGTGGGGCCCCAGTGAAGATTAGGCGTAGATTCCTTAGTGCATATTTAGTTTTTTGACTTATATAAATATATTTTTTATTCTTGGCCGTTTTTATTGTGCCATTGTAAGTATAATCTAAAATGTATATAAAAGATTTTCCCTTTCTGGAAATTTCGAGTCTTTACTTTTTCATCACCTCTTCATAGTTTTTATTCTTGAAAAGTTTCTGATGCCTTAGCATAGAATCAAATGTAGTTAGACGGCGTTCGCTTTTTAGAAGTTCGAACATAACCTAACTTCGATACAACTTTGTTTGCTCGAAGTTTTGAAAAGGCGGTATAACCGGAAGTTTTTTCGAGATGCTTAAGTGTTTTTAGACGATGCTTTTCCCGAGGGTAACCTTTTAGCAGGTTTCAAATTTTATAAAGGCCCTATGTTGTGATTACGAGCTTCGGACGTCTCTAAGCCATTTTTCAGGGTTGTCGTAGCCTTTTGTGCTTAGGCATTGCCTAATAGGTTTTGTGCCTCCAGGACCTCGATAGCCCGTGTTGCTCGACAGTCACCGAGTAGGGGTAGCCCTTGGGCTCGATAGTCCCCGAATAAGGATAGCCCTTGGGCTCGATAGTCCCTTAATAGGGGTAACCCTTGTGCTCGATAGTCCGTGAATAGGGATAGCCCGTGGGCTCTTAGGATCTATAATGTAAGAGGCAGAAATGTGTAATAGCAAAGTGGAAACTTTCTTTTATTCATGTATGTAAACTACACATCAAAAGCGTGTAAAAGCTTGTATCATGGCTTAGGTGGACTATGTGGGCACAGTTCATTCGACCGTTTGGCCCTTATAATAAATCCTAACCATCGAGCCTTAGCTATTCAAGTAAAAAGTTTCCTTCTTTCCTTGCTAAGAACTTTAACCCGTGGGTAGTGGCCCCCTGTTTGCGAGGTCGATCTTGAGAGGGCTCGGATACTGTTGATGCGTAATGAACGCCCATTGACTCCGGTTTGAGACCGGCCTTCGAATCTAAGTTAACACGTTTACTGTTGCCTCGTTAAAAACCTTGCCAAAAATCCATTTTGGGACAAACCCCTCGAGGGGAGACCCTCGAAGAGATCGACGCCCGAGGTTTCGACCTATTGGCTAAGATTGAGGAAGCCAAACAATCTGAGGCTGAGAAGAACATATTGTACGATCCTAAGGGTGTTGAAGGCTTAGAGAGTTCCGAGGGCTGGGAGGGCTCCGGGGGCTCTGGCGATGAGTGGGGCCCCAGTGAAGATTAGTCGTAGATTCCTTAGTGCATTTTTAGTTTTTTGACTTATGTAAATATTTATTTTATTCTGGGCCGTTTTTATTGCGCCATTGTAAGTATAATCTAGAATATATATAAGATTTTCCCTTTCTGGTAATTTCGAGTCTTTACTTTTTTCAGCATCACTTCAAATTTTTTATTATTGCAAAGTTTCTGATGCCTTAGCATAGAATCAAATATAGTTAGACGGCGTTCGATTTTTAGAATTTCAAACATAACCTAACTTCGATAAAACTTTGTTTGCTCGGAGTTTTGAAAACTCGGTATAACCGGATGTTTTTTCGAGATGCTTAAGTGTTTTTAGACGATGCTTTTCCCAAGGGTAACCTTTTAGCGGGTTTCAAATTTTATAAAGGCCCTATGTTGTGATTACGAGCTTCGGACATCTCCGAGCAAGTTTTCAGGGTTGTCGTAGCCTTTTGTGCCTAGGAATTGCCTAATAGGTTTTGTGCCTCCAGGACCTCGATAGCCCGTGTTGCTCGACAGTCCCCGAGTAGGGGTAGCCCTTGGGCTCGATAGTTCCCGAATAAGGGTAGCCCTTGGGCTCGATAGTCCCTTCATAGAGTTAGCCCTTTGGCTCGATAGTCCGCGAATAGGGATAGCCCGTTGTCTCTAAGGATCCATAATTTAAGAGGCAGAAATGTGTAATAGCAAAGTGGAAACTTTCTTTCATTCATGTATTTAAAGTACATGATCAAAAGCGTGTAAAAGCTTATATCATGGCTAAGGTGGATTCTGTGGGCACAGTTCATTCGACCGTTTGGCCCTTACAATAAATCCTAACCATCGAGCCTTAGCTATTCAAGTACAAAGTTTCCTTTTTTCCTTGCTAAGAACTTTAACCCGAGGGTAATGGCCCCCAGTATTCGAGGTCGATCTTGAGAGGGCTCGGATACTGTTTATGCAAAATGAATTCCCATTGACTTCGGTTCGAGACCGGCCTTCAAATCTAAGTTAACACATTTTACCGTTGCCTCGTTAAACACCTTGCTGAAAAACCCATTTTGGGACAAAACCCTCGACGGGAGACCCTCAAAGAGATCGACGCCCGAGGTTTCGACCTATTAACTATGATTAAGGAAGCCAAAAAATCCAAGGCCGAGAAGATGATGTTGTCTGATCCTGAGGGTGTTAAAGGTTCAGAGAGTTCTGAGAGCTTGGAGGGCTGCGGGGGCTCTGGCGATGAGTCAGGCCCAATGAAGATTAGGCGTAGATTCCTTAGTGCCTATTTAGTTTTTTGACTTATGTAAATATTTTTTTTATTCTTGGCCATTGTTATTGCGCCATTGTAAGTGTAATCTAGAATATATATAAGATTTTCCCTTTTTGGCAATTTCGAGTCTTTACTTTTTCAGTATCTCTTCATAGTTTTTATTCTTGCAAAGTTTCTTATGCCTTAGCATAGAATCAAATATAGTTAGACGGCGTTCGATTTTTAGAATTTCAAACATAACCTAACTTCGATACAACTGTTTTTGCTCAGACTTTTTAAAACTCGGTATAACCGGATGTTTTTTCGAGATGCTTAAGTGTTTTTAGACGATGCTTTTCCTGAGGGTAACCTTTTAGCAGGTTTCAAATTTTATAAAGGCCCTATGTTGTGATTACGAGCTTCGGACATCTCCGAGCACTTTTTCAGGGTTGTCTTAGCCTTTTGTGCCTAGGAATTTCCTAATAGGTTTTATGCCTCCAGGACCTCGATAGCCCATGTTGCTCGACAGTCCCCGAGTAGGGGTAGCCCTTGGGCTCGATAGTTCCCGAATAAGGGTAGCCCTTGGGCTCGATAGTCCCTTAATAGGGGTAGCCCTTGGGCTCGATAGTCCGCGAATAGGGATAGCTCGTGGGCTCTTAGGATCCATAATATAAGAGACAAAAATATGTAATAGCAAAGTGGAAACTTTCTTTCATTCATGTATGTAAAGCACATGCTCAAAAGCTTGTATCATGGCTCAGGTAGATTGTGTGGGCACAATTCATTCGACCATTTGGCCCTTACAATAAATCCTATGCACCGAGCCTTAGCTATTCAAGTACAAAGTTTCCTTCTTTCCTTACTAAGAACTTTAACCCGAGCGTAATGGCCCCGAGTATTCGAGATCGATCTTGAGAGGGTTTGGATACTGTTGATGCGAAATGAACACCCATTGACTCCAGTTTGAGACCGGCCGTCGAATCTAAGTTAAAACGTTTTAATGTTGCCTCGTTAAAAACCTTGCCAAATAATCCATTTTGGGACAAAACCCTCGAGGGGAGACCCTCGAAGAGATCGACGCCCGAGGTTTTGACCTATTGGCTAATATCGAGGAAGCCAAAAAATCTGAGGCTGAGAAGAAGATATTGTACGATCCTGAGGGTGTTGAAGGCTCAGAGAGTTCCGAGGGCTTGGAGGGCTCCGGGGGCTCTGGCGATGAGTGGGGCCCCAGTGAAGATTAGGCGTAGATTCCTTAGTGCATATTTAGTTTTTTGACGTATATAAATATATTTTTTATTCGTGGCCGTTTTTATTGTGCCATTGTAAGTATAATCTAAAATATATATAAAAGATTTTCCCTTTCTGGCAATTTCGAGTCTTTACTTTTTCAGCATCTCTTCATAGTTTTTATTCTTGCAAAGTTTCTGATGCCTTAGCATAGAATAAAATGTAGTTAGACGGCATTCGATATTTAGAAGTTCGAACATAACCTAACTTCGATACAACTTTGTTTGCTTGAAGTTTTGAAAAGGCGGTATAACCGGAAGTTTTTTCAAGATGCTTAAGTGTTTTTAGACGATGCTTTTCCCGAGGGTAACCTTTTAGCAGGTTTCAAATTTTATAAAGGCCCTATATTGTGATTATGAGCTTCGGACGTCTCCAAGCCATTTTTCAGGGTCGTCGTAGCCTTTTGTGCCTAGGCATTGCCTAATAGGTTTTATGCCTCCAGGACCTCGATAGCCCATGTTGCTCGACAGTCACCGAGTAGGGGTAGCCCTTGGGCTCGATAGTTCCTGAATAAGGGTAGCCCTTGGGCTCGATAGTCCCTTAATAGGGGTAGCCCTTGGGCTCGATAGTCCGCGAATAGGGATAGCTCGTGGGCTCTTAGGATCCATAATATAAGAGACAAAAATATGTAATAGCAAAGTGGAAACTTTCTTTCATTCATGTATGTAAAGTACATGATCAAAAGCTTGTATCATGGCTCAGGTAGATTGTGTGGGCACAATTCATTCGACCATTTGGCCCTTACAATAAATCCTATGCACCGAGCCTTAGCTATTCAAGTACAAAGTTTCCTTCTTTCCTTACTAAGAACTTTAACCCGAGCATAATGGCCCCGAGTAATCGAGATCGATCTTGAGAGGGCTAGGATACTGTTGATGCGAAATGAACGCCCATTGATTCCAGTTTGAGACCGGCCATCGAATCTAAGTTAAAACATTTTAATGTTGCCTCGTTAAAAACCTTGCCGAAAAACTCATTTTGGGACAAAACCCTCGAGGGGAGACCCTCGAAGCGATCGACGCCCGAGGTTTTGACCTATTGGCTAATATCGAGGAAGCCAAAAAATCTGAGGCTGAGAAGAAGATATAGTACGATCCTGAGGGTGTTGAAGGCTCAGAGAGTTCCGAGGGCTTGGAGGGCTCCGGGGGTTCTGGCGATGAGTGGGGCCCCAGTGAAGATTAGGCGTAGATTCCTTAGTGCATATTTAGTTTTTTGACTTATATAAATATATTTTTTATTCTTGGCCGTTTTTATTGTGCCATTGTAAGTATAATCTAAAATGTATATAAAAGATTTTCCCTTTCTGGAAATTTCGAGTCTTTACTTTTTCATCACCTCTTCATAGTTTTTATTCTTGAAAAGTTTCTGATGCCTTAGCATAGAATCAAATGTAGTTAGACGGCGTTCGCTTTTTAGAAGTTCGAACATAACCTAACTTCGATACAACTTTGTTTGCTCGAAGTTTTGAAAAGGCGGTATAACCGGAAGTTTTTTCGAGATGCTTAAGTGTTTTTAGACGATGCTTTTCCCGAGGGTAACCTTTTAGCAGGTTTCAAATTTTATAAAGGCCCTATGTTGTGATTACGAGCTTCGGACGTCTCTAAGCCATTTTTCAGGGTTGTCGTAGCCTTTTGTGCTTAGGCATTGCCTAATAGGTTTTGTGCCTCCAGGACCTCGATAGCCCATGTAGCTCAACAGTCACCGAGTAGGGGTAGCCCTTGGGCTCAATAGTCCCCGAATAAGGATAGCCCTTGGGCTCGATAGTCCCTTAATAGGGGTAACCCTTGTGCTCGATAGTCCGTGAATAGGGATAGCCCGTGGGCTCTTAGGATCCATAATTTAAGAGGTAGAAATGTGTAATAGAAAAGTGGAAACTTTCGTTTATTCATGTATGTAAAGTACACATCAAAAGCGTGCAAAAGCTTGTATCATGGCTTAGGTGGACTATGTGGGAACAGTTCATTCGACCGTTTGGCCCTTATAATAAATCCTAACCATCGAGCCTTAGCTATTCAAGTACACAGTTTCCTTCTTTCCTTGCTAAGAACTTTAACCCGTGGGTAGTGGCCCCCTGTTTGCGAGGTCGATCTTGAGAGGGCTCGGATACTGTTGATGCGTAATGAACGCCCATTGACTCCGGTTTGCGACCGGTCTTCGAATCTAAGTTAACACGTTTACTGTTGCCTCGTTAAAGACCTTGCCGAAAAATCCATTTTGGGACAAAACCTCGAGGGGAGACCCTCGAAGAGATCGACGCCCGAGGTTTCGACCTATTGGCTAAGATTGAGGAAGCCAAAAAATCTGAGACCAAGAAGAAGATATTGTACGATCCTGAGGGTGTTGAAGGCTTAAAGTGTTCCGAGGGCTTGGAGGGCTTCGGGGGCTCTGGCGATGAGTGGGGCCCCAGTGAAGATTAGTCGTAGATTCCTTAGTGCATTTTTAGTTTTTTGACTTATGTAAATATTTTTGTTATTCTGGGCCGTTTTTATTGCGCCATTGTAATTATAATCTAGAATATATATATAAGATTTTCCCTTTCCGGTAATTTCGAGTCTTTACTTTTTTCAGCATCACTTCATAGTTTCTATTCTTGCAAAGTTTCTGATGCCTTAGCGTAGAATCAAATGTAGTTAGACGGCGTTCGATTTTTAGAATTTCAAACATAACCTAACTTCGATTCAACTTTGTTTGCTCGGAGTTTTGAAAACTAGGCATAACCGGATGTTTTTTCGAGATGCTTAAGTGTTTTTAGACGATGCTTTTCCCAAGGGTAACCTTTTAGCAGGTTTCAAATTTTATAAAGGCCCTATGTTGTGATTACGAGCTTCGGACATCTCCGAGCAATTCTTCAGGGTTGTCGTAGCCTTTTGTGCCTAGGAATTGCCTAATAGGTTTTGTGCCTCCAGAACCTCGATAGCCCATGTTGCTCGACAGTTCCCGAGTAAGGGTAGCCCTTGGGCTCGATAGTTCCCGAATAAGGGTAGCCCTTGGGCTCGATAGTCCCTTAATAGGGGTAGCCCTTGGGCTCGATAGTCCGCGAATTGGGATAGCCCGTGGTCTCTTAGGATCCATAATTTAAGAGGCAGAAATGTGTAATAGCAAAGTGGAAACTTTCTTTCAGTCATGTATTTAAATTACATGATCAAAAGCGTGTAAAAGCTTATATCATGGCTAAGGTGGATTCTTAAGTTAACACGTTTACTGTTGCCTCGTTAAAAACCTTGCCGAAAAACCCATTTTGGGACAAGACCTCGAGGGGAGACCCTCGAAGAGATCGACGCCCGAGGTTTCGACCTATTGGCTAATATTGAGGAAGCCAAAAAATCTGAGGCCGAGAAGAAGATATTGTACGATCCTGAGGGTGGTGAAGGCTTAGAGAGTTCCGAGGGCTTGGAGGGCTCCGGGGGCTCTGGCGATGAGTGGGGCCCCAGTGAAGATTAGGCGTAGCTTCCTTAGTGTATATTTAGTTTTTTGACTTATGTAAATATTTTTTTTATTCTTGGCCATTTGTATTGTGCCATTATAAGTATAATCTAAAATATATATAAGATTTTACCTTTCTGGCAATTTCGAGTCTTTACTTTTTCAGCATCTCTTCATAGTTTTTATTCTTGCAAAGTTTCTGATGCCTTAGCATAGAATCAAATGTAGTTAGACGGCGTTCGATTTTCAGAAGTTCGAACATAACCTAACTTCGATACAACTTTATTTGCTCTAATTTTTTAAAAGTCGGTATAACCGGAAGTTTTCTCAAGATACTTAAGTGTTTTTAGATGATGATTTTCCTGAGGATAACCTTTTAGAAGGTTTCAAATTTTATAAAGGCCCTATGTTGTGATTACGAG
The DNA here is from genome assembly GCA_000715115.1 of Nicotiana otophora. Classification (NCBI taxonomy): domain Eukaryota; kingdom Viridiplantae; phylum Streptophyta; class Magnoliopsida; order Solanales; family Solanaceae; genus Nicotiana; species Nicotiana otophora. The sequence continues at coordinate 169,397 of AWOL01S0007529.1, read as the reverse complement.
CTTCGGACGTCTCCGAGCCATTATTCAGGGTTGTCGTAGCCATTTGTGCTTAGGCATTGCCTAATAGGTGTTGTGCCTCCAGGACCTCGATAGCCCGTGTTGCTCGACAGTCACCGAGTAGGGGTAGCCCTTGGGCTCGATAGTCCCCGAATAAGGGTAGCCCTTGGGCTCGATAGTCCCTTGATAGGGGTAGCCCTTGGGCTCGATAGGCCGCGAATAGGGATAGCCCGTGGGCTCTTAGGATCCATAGTTTAAGAGGTAGAAATGTTTAATAGCAAAGTGGAAACTTGCTTTCATTCATGTATGTAAAGTACATGATCGAAAGCGTGTAAAAGCTCGTATCATTGTGAAGGTGGATTATGTTGTCACAGTTCATTTGACTGTTTGGCCCTTATAATAAATCCTAACCATCGAGCCTTAGCTATTCTAGTACAAACTTTCCTTCTTTCCTTGCTAAGCACTTTAACCCGTGGGCAATTGCCCCCTATTTTCGAGGTCAATCTTGAGAGGGCTCAGATATTGTTGATGCGTAATGAACGCCCATTCACTCCGATTTGAGACCGGCCTTCGAATCTAAGTTAACACGTTTACTGTTGCCTCGTTAAAACCCTCGAGGGGAGACCCTCGAAGAGATCGACGCCCGAGGTTTCGACCTATTGGCTAAGATCGAGGAAGCCAAAAAATCTGAGGCCGAGAAGAAGATATTGTACGATCCTGAGGGTGTTGAAGGCTCAGAGAGTTCCGAGGGCTTGGAGGGCTCCGGGGGCTCTGGCGATGAGTGGGGCCCCAGTGAAGATTAGTTGTAGATTCCTTAGTGCATTTTTAGTTTTTTGACTTATGTAAATATTTTTTTTATTCTGGGCCGTTTTTATTACGCCATTGTGAGTATAATCTAGAATATATATATATAAGATTTTCCCTTTTTGGAAATTTCGAGTCTTTACTTTTTTCAGCATCACTTCATAGTTTTTATTCTTGCAAAGTTTCTGATGCCTTAGCATATAATCAAACGTAGTTAGACAGCATTCGATTTTTAGAATTTCGAATATAACCTAACTTAGATACAACTTTGTTTGCTCGGAGTTTTGAAAACTCGGTATAACCGGATTGTTTTTCGAGATGCCTAAGTGTATTTACACGATGCTTTTCCAGAGGGTAACCTTTTAGAAGGTTTCAAATTTTATAAAGGCCTTATGTTGTGATTACGTGCTTCAGACGTCTCCGAGCCATTTTTTAGGGTTGTCGTAGCCTTTTATGCCTAGGAATTGCCTAATAGGTTTTGTGCCTCCAGGACCTCGATAGCCCGTGTTGCTCGACAGTCCCCGAGTAGGGGTAGCCCTTGGGCTCGATAGTCCCCGAATAAGGGTAGTCCTTGGGCTCGATAGTCCCTTAATTGGGGTAGCCCTTGGCCTCGATAGTCCGCGAATAGGGATAGCCCGTGGGCTCTAAGGATCCATAATTTAAGAGGCAGAAATGTGTAATAGCAAAGTGGAAACTTTCTTTCATTCATGTATGTAAAGTACATGATTAAAAGCGTGTAAAAGCTTATATCATGGCTAAGGTGGATTTTGTGGGCACAGTTCATTCGACCGTTTGGCCCTTACAATAAATCCTAACCATCGAGCCTTAGCTATTCAAGTACAAAGTTTCCTTCTTTCCTTGCTAAGAACTGTAACCCGAGGGTAATGGCCCCCAGTATTCGAGGTTAATCTTGAGAGAGCTCGGATACTATTTATGCGAAATGAACACCCATTGACTCCGGTTCGCGACCGACCTTCGAATCTAAGTTAACACGTTTTACTGTTGCCTCATTAAAAACCTTGCTGAAAACCCCATTTTGGGACAAATCCCTCGAGGGGAGACCCTCGAAGAGATCGACGTCCGAGGTTTTGACCTATTGGCTATGATCGAGGAATCTAAAAAATCCGAGGCCGAAAAGAAGATGTTGTCTGATCCTGAGGGTGTTGAAGGTTCAGAGAGTTCCGAGGGCTTGGAGGGCTGCGGGGGCTCTGGCGATGAGTGGAGCCCCAATGAAGATTAGGCGTAGATTCCTTAGTGCATATTTATGTTTTTGACTTATGTAAATATTTCTTTTATTCTTGGCCATTTTTATTGCGCCATTGTAAGTATAATCTAGAATATATATAAGATTTTCCCTTTCTGGCAATTTCGATTCTTCACTTTTTTAGTATCTCTTCATAGTTGTTATTCTTGCAACGTTTCTGACACCTTAGCATAAAATCAAATGTAGTTTGACGGCGTTCGATTTTCAGAAGTTCGAACATAACCTAACTTCGATACAACTTTCTTTGCTCGGAGTTTGGAAAACTTGGTATAACCGGATGGTTTTTCGAGATGCCTAAGTGTTTTTAGATGATGCTTTTCCAGAGGGTAACATTTTAGAAGGTTTCAAATTTTATAAAGGCCTTATATTGTTATTACGAGCTTCAGATGTCTCCGAGCCATTTTTTAGGGTTGTCGTAGCCTTTTGTGCCTAGGAATTGCCTAATAGGTTTTGTGCCTCCAGGACCTCGATAGCTCGTGTTGCTCGACAGTCGCCGAGTAGGGGTAGCCCTTGGGCTCGATAGTCCCCGAATAAGGGTAGCCCTTAGGCTCGATAGTCCCTTAATAGGGGTAGCCCTTGGGCTCGATAATCCGCGAATAGGGATAGCGCGTGGGCTCTAAGGATCCATAATTTAAGAGGCAGAAATGTGTAATAGCAAAGAGGAAACTTTCTTTCATTCATGTATGTATAGTACATGATTAAAAGCGTGTAAAAGCTTATATCATGGCTAAGGTGGATTCTGTGGGCACAGTTCATTCGACCGTCTGGCCCTTACAATAAATCCTAACCATCGAGCCTTAGCTATTCAAGTACAAAGTTTCCTTCTTTCCTTGCTAAGAACTTTAACCCGAGGGTAATGGACCGCAGTATTCGAGGTTGATCTTGAGAGAGCTCGGATACTTTTTATGCGAAATGAACGCCCATTGACTCCGGTTTGAGACCGGCCTTCGAATCTAAGTTAACACGTTTTACTGTTGCCTCGTTAAAAACCTTGCTGAAAAACCCATTTTGGGACAAGACTCTCGAGGGGAGACCCTCGAAGAGATCGACGTCCGAGGTTTTGACCTATTGGCTATGATCGAGGAAGCTAAAAAATCCGAGGCCGAAAAGAAGATGTTGTCTGATCCTGAGGGTGTTGAAGGTTCAGAGAGTTCCTAGGGCTTGGAGGGCTGCGGGGGCTCTGGCGATGGTGGAGCCCCAATGAAGATTAGGCGTAGATTCCTTAGTGCATATTTAGTTTTTTGACTTATGTAAATATTTATTTTATTCTTCGCCGTTTTTATTGCGCCATTGTAAGTATAATCTAGAATATATATAAGATTTTCCCTTTCTGGTAATTTCGAGTCTTTACTTTTTCAGCATCACTTCATAGTTTTTATTCTTGCAAAGTTTCTGATGCCTTAGCATAGAATCAAATGTAGTTAGACGGCGTTCGATTTTCAGAAGTTCGAACATAACCTAACTTAGATACAACTTTGTTTGCTCGGAGTTTTGAAAACTCGGTATAACCGGATGTTTTTAAAAGATGCCTATGTGTTTTTAGACGATGCTTTTCCAGAGGGTAACCTTTTAGCAGGTGTCAAATTTTATAAAGGCCCTATGTTGTGATTACGAGCTTCAGACATCTCCGAGCCATTTTTTAGGGTTGTCGTAGCCTTTTGTTCTTAGGCATTGCCTAATAGGTTTTGTGCCTCCAGGACCTCGATAGCCCGTGTTGCTCGACAGTCACCGAGCAGGGGTAGCCCTTTGGCTCGATAGTCCCCGAATAAGGGTAGCCCTTGAGCCCGATAGTCCCTTAATAGGGGTAACCCTTGTGCTCAATAGTCCGCAAATAGGGATAGCCCGTGGGCTCTTAGGATCCATAATTTAAGAGGCAGAAATTTGTAATAGCAAAGTGGAAACTTTCTTTTATTGATGTATGTAAAGTACATGATCAAAAGCGTTCAAAAGCTTGTATCATGGCTTAGGTGGACTATGTGGGCACAGTTCATTCGACCGTTTGGCCCTTACAATAAATCCTAACCATCGAGCCTTAGCTATTCAAGTACAAAGTTTCCTTCTTTCCTTGCTAAGAACTTTAACCCGAGGGTAATGGCCCCCTGTTTTCGAGGTCGATCTTGAGAGGGCTCGGATACTGTTGATGCGTAATGAACGCCCATTGACTCCAGTTGGAGACCGGTCTTCGAATCTAAGTCTACACATTTTACTGTTGCCTCGTTAAAACAATTATTGAAAAACCCATTTTGGGACAAAACCCTCGAGGGGAGACCCTATAAGAGATCGACGCCCGAGGTTTCAACCTATTGGCTAAGATCGAGGAAGCCAAAAAATCTGAGGCCGAGAAGAAGATGTTGTACGATCCTGAGGGTGTTGAAGGCTCAGAGAGTTCCGAGGGCTTGGAGGGCTCTGGGGGCTCTGGCGATGAGTGGGGCCCCAGTAAATATTAGTCGTAGATTCCTTAGTACATTTTTAGTTTTTTGACTTATGTAAATATTTCTTTTAGTCTGGGCCGTTTTTATTGCGCCATTGTAAGTATAATCTAGAATATATATAATATTTTCCCTTTCTGGCAATTTCGTGTCTTTACTTTTTCAGCATCACTTCATAGATTTTATTCTTGCAACGTTTCTGATGCCTTAGCATAGAATCAAATGTAGTTAAACGGCGTTCGATTTTTATAATTGCGAACATAACCTAACGTCGATACAACTGTGTTTGCTCGTAGTTTAGAAAACTCGGTATAACCGGAAGTTTTTTTGAGATACTCAAGTGTTTTTAGACGATGCTTTTCCCGAGGGAAACCTTTTAGCAGTTTGCAAATTTTATAAAGGCCTAATGTTGTGATGATGAGCTTTGGACATCTCCGAGCCATTTTTCAGGGTTGTCGTAGCCTTTTGTGCCTAGGAATTGCCTAATAGGTTTTGTGTCTCCAGGACCTCGATAGCCCGTGTTGCTCAACAGTCCCCGAGTAGGGGTATCCCTTGGGCTCGATAGTCCCTTAATAGGGGTAGCCCTTGGGCTAGATAGTCCGCGAATAGGGATAGCCCGTGGGCTCTTAGGATCCATATTTTAAGAGGTAGAAATGTGCAATAGCAAAGTGGAAACTTTCTTTACTTCATGTATGTAAAGTACATGATCCAAAGCGTGTAAAAACTTGTATCATGTCAAAGGTGGATTATGTGGGCACAATTCATTCAACCGTTTGGCCCTTACAATTAATCCTAACCATCGAGCCTTAGCTATTCAAGTACAAAGGTTCCTTCTTTCCTTGATAAGTACTTTAACCCGAGGGTAATGGCCCCCAGTATTCGAGGTCGATCTTGAGAGGGCTCGGATACTGTTGATGCGAAATGAACGCCCATTGACTCCAGTTTGAGACCGGCCTTTGAATATAAGTTAACACGTTTATTGTTGCCTCGTTAAAAACCTTGCCGAAAAATCTATTTTGGGACAAAACCCTCGAGGGGAGACCCTCGAGAAGAAATCGACGCCCGAGGTTTTGACCTATTGGCTAAGATCGAGGAAGCCAAACAATCTGAGGCCGAGAAGAAGATGTTGTCTGATCCTGAGGGTGTTGAAGGCTCTGAGAGTTATGAGGGCTCCGAGGGCTCTGGCGATGAGCCGGGCCCCAGTGAAGATTAGGCGTAGATTCCTTAGTGCCTTTTTAGTTTTTTGACTTATGTAAATATTGGTTTTACTGGGCCGTTTGTATTGCGCCATTGTAAGTATAATCTAGAATATATATATAAGCTTTTCCCTTTCTGGCAATTTTGAGTCTTTACTTTTTAAGCATATCTTCATAATTGTTATTCGTGCAAAGTTTCTGATGCCTTAGCATAGAAGCAAATGTAGCTAGACGGCGTTCGATTTTCATAAGCTCGAACATCACCTAACTTCGATACAACTTTGTTTGCTCGAAGTTTTGAAAACTCGGTATAACCAAAAGTTTTTTCGAGATGATTAAGTGTTTTTAGACGATGCTTTTCCCGAGGGTAACCTTTTAGCAGGTTTCAAATTTTATAAAGGCCTTATGTTGTGATTACGAGCTTCGGACGTCTCCGAGCCATTGTTTAGGGTTGTCAAAGCCTTTTGTGCCTAGGAATTGCCTAATAAGTTTTGTGCCTCCAGGACCTCGATAGCCCGTGTTGCTCGCCAGTCCCCGAGTAGGGGTAGCCCTTGGGCTCGTTAGTCCCCGAATAAGGGTAGCCCTTGGGCTCGATAGTCCCTTGATAGGGGTAGCCCTTGGGCTCGATAGTACGCGAATAGGGATAGCCCGTGGGCTCTTAGGATCCATCATTTAAGAGGTAGAAATGTGTAATAGCAAAGTGGAAACTTGCTTTCATTCATGTATGTAAAGTACATGATCAAAAGCGTGTAAAACCTCGTATCATGGCACAGGTGGATTATGTTGTCACAATTCATTTGACCGTTTGGCCCTTACAATAAATCCTAACCATCGAGCCTTAGCTATTCAAGTACAAAGTTTCCTTCTTTCCTTGCTAAGAACTTTAACACAAGGGTAATGGCCCCCAGTATTCGAGGTCGATCTTGAGAGGGCTCGGATACTGTTGATGCGAAATGAATTCCCATTGACTCTAGTTTGAGACCGGCCTTAGAATCTAAGTTAACACGTTTTACTGTTGCCTCGTTAAAAACCTTGATGAAAAACTCATTTTGGGACCAAACCCTCGAGGGGAGTCCCTCGAAGAGATCGACCCCCGAGGTTTCGATCCTATTGGCTAAGATCGAGGAAGCCAAAATATCCATGGCCGAGAAGAAGATATTGTCTGATCCTGAGGGTGTTGAAGGCTCTGAGAGTTACGAGGGCTCGGAGGGCTCCGGGGGCTCTGGCGATGAGTTAGGCCCCGGTGAAGATTAGGCGTAGATTCCTTAGTGCTTTTTTAGTTTTTTTACTTATGTAAATTGTTTTGTTATTCTGGGCTATTTTTATTGCGCTATTGTAAGTATAATATAGAATATATATAAGATTGTCCCTTTCTAGCAATTTCGAGTCTTTACGTTTTAAGCATATCTTCATAATTTTTATTCGTGCAAAGTTTATGATGCCTTAGCATAGAATCAAATGTAGTTTTACGGCGTTCGATTTTCATAAGCTCGAACATAACCTAACTTCGATACAACTTTGTTTGCTCGAAGTTTTGAAAACTCGGTATAACCGAAAGTTTTTTCGAGATGATTAAGTGTTTATAGACGATGCTTTTCACGAGGGTAACCTTTTAGCAGGTTTCAAATTTTATAAAGGCCTTATGTTGTGATTACGAGCTTCGGACGTCTCCAAGCCATTTTTCAGCGTTGTCGAAGCCTTTTGTGCCTAGGAATTGCCTAATAGGTTTTGTGCCTCCAGGACCTCGATAGCCCGTGTTGCTCGACAGTCCCCGAGTAAGGGTAGCCCTTGGGCTTGATAGTCCCCGAATAAGGGTAGCCCTTGGGCTCGATAGTCCCTTGATAGGGGTAGCCCTTGGGCTCGATAGTCCCTTGATAGGGGTAGCCCTTGGGCTCGATAGTCCGCGAATAGGGATAGCCTGTGGGCTCTTAGGATCCATAATTTAAGAGGTAGAAATGTGTAATAGCAAAGTGGAAACGTGCTTTCATTCATGTATGTAAAGTACATGATCAAAAGCGTGTAAAAGCTCGTATCATGGCAAAGGTGGATTATGTTGTCACAGTTCATTTGACCGTTTGGCCCTTACAATAAATCCTAACCATCGAGCCTTAGTTATTCAAGTACAAAGTTTCCTTCTTTCCTTGCTAAGAACTTTAACCCGAGGGTAATCGCCCCCAGTATTCGAGGTCGATCTTGAGAGGGCTCAGATACTGTTGATGCGAAATGAACGCCCATTGACTCCAGTTTGAGACCAGCCTTCGAATCTAAATTAACACGTTTTACTGTTGCCTCGTTAAAAACCTTGCGGAAAAACTCATTCTGGGACCAAACCCTCGAGGGGAGACCCTCAAAGAGATCGACCCCCGAGGTTTTGATACTATTGGCTAAGATCGAGGAAGCCAAAAATTCCATGGCCGAGAAGAAGATATTGTCTTATCCTGAGGGCGTTGAAGGCTTAGAGAGTTCCGAGGTCTCGGAGGGCTCCGGGGGCTCTGGCGCTGAGTTGGGCCCCAGTGAAGATTAGGCGTAGATTCCTTAGTGCTTTTTAATTTTTTGACTTATGTAAATATTTGTTTTATTCTGGGCCGTTTTTATTGCGCTATTGTAAGTATAATATAGAATATATATATATAAGATTTTCCCTTTCTAGCAATTTCGAGTCTTTACGTTTTAAGCATATCTTCATAATTGTTATTCTTGCAAAGTTTCTGATGCCTTAGCATAGAATCAAATGTAGTTAGACGGCGTTCGATTTTCATAAGCGCGAACATAACCTAACTTCGATACAACTTTGTTTGCTCGAAGTTTTGAAACCTGGGTATAACCGAAAGTTTTTTTGAGATGATTAAGTATTTTTAGACGATGCTTTTTCCGAGGGTAACCTTTTAACAGGTTTCAAATATTATAAAGGCCTTATGTTGTGATTACGAGCTTCGGACGTCTCTGAGCCATTTTTCAGGGTTGTCGATGCCTTTTGTGCCTAGGAATTGCCTAATAGGTTTTGTGCCTCCAGGACCTCGATAGCCCGTGTTGCTCGACAGTCCCCGAGTAGGGGTAGCCCTTGGGCTCGATAGTCCCCGAATAAGGGTAGCCCTTGGGCTCGATAGTCCCTTGATAGGGGTAGCCCTTGGGCTCGATAGGCCGCGAATAGGGATAGCCCGTGGGCTCTTAGGATCCATAGTTTAAGAGGTAGAAATGTTTAATAGCAAAGTGGAAACTTGCTTTCATTCATGTATGTAAAGTACATGATCGAAAGCGTGTAAAAGCTCGTATCATTGTGAAGGTGGATTATGTTGTCACAGTTCATTTGACTGTTTGGCCCTTACAATAAATCCAAACAATCGAGCCTTAGCTATTCAAGTACAAAGTTTCCTTCTTTCCTTACTAAGAACTTTAACCCAAGGGTAATGGCCCCCAGTATTCGAGGTCGATCTTGAGAGGGCTCGGATACTATTGATGCAAAATGAATGCCTATTGACTCCAGTTTGAGACCGGCCTTCGAATCTAAGTTAACACATTTTACTGTTGCCTCGTTAAAAACCTTGCTGAAAAACTCATTTTGGGACCAAACCCTCGAGGGGAGACCCTCGAAGAGATCGAACCCCGAGGTTTTGATCCTATTGGCTAAGATCGAAGAGGCCAAAAAATCCATGGCCGAGAAGAAGCTATTGTCTGATCCTGAGGGTGTTAAAGGCTCTGAGAGTTACGAGGGCTCGGAGGGCACCGGGGGCTATGGCAATGAGTTGGGCCCCAGTGAAGATTAGGCGTAGATTCCTTAGTGCTTTTTTAGTTTTTTGACTTAAGTAAATATTTTTTTTATTCTGGGCCATTTTTATTGTGCCATTGTAAGTATAATCTAAAATATATATAAAAGATTTTCCCTTTCTGGCAATTTCGAGTCTTTACTTTTTCAGCATCTCTTCATAGTTTTTATTCTTGCAAAGTTTCTGATGCCTTAGCATAGAATCAAATGTAGTTAGACGGCATTCGATATTTAGAAGTTCGAACATAATCTAACTTCGATACAATTTTGTTTGCTCGAAGTTTATAAAACTTGGTATAACCGAAAGTTTTTTCGAGATGATTCAGTGTTTTTAGACGATGCTTTTCCCGAGGGTAACCTTTTAGCAGGTTTCAAATTTTATAAAGGCCTTATGTTGTGATTACGAGCTTCGGACGTCTCCGAGCCATTTTTCAGCATTGTCGTAGCCTTTTGTGCATAGGAATTGCCTAATAGGTTTTGTACCTCCAGGACCTCGATAGCCCGTGTTGCTCGACAGTCCCCGAGTAGGGGTAGCCCTTGGGCTCGATAGTCCCCGAATAAGGGTAGCCCTTGGGCTCGATAGTCCGCGAATAGGGATAGCCCGTGGGCTCTTAGGATCCATAATTTAAGAGGTAGAAATGTGTAATAGCAAAGTGGAAACTTGCTTTCATTCATGTATGTAAAGTACATGATCAAAAGCGTGTAAAAGCTCATATCATGGCAAAGGTGGATTATGTTGTCACAGTTCATTTGACCGTTTGGCCCTTACAATAAATCCTAACCATCGAGCCTTAGCTATTCAAGTACAAAGTTTCCTTCTTTCCTTGCTAAGAACTTTAACCCGAGGGTAATGGTCCCTAGTATTCAAGGTCGATCTTGTGAGGGCTCGGATACTGTTGATGCGAAATGAATGCCCATTGACTCCAGTTTGAGACCGGCCTTCGAATCTAAGTTAGCACGTTTTACTGTTACCTCGTTAAAAACCTTGCTGAAAAACTCATTTTGGGACCAAACCCTCGAGGGGAGACCCTCGAAGAGATCGACCCCGAGGTTTTGATCCTATTGGCTAAGATCGAGGAAGACAAAACATCCATGGCCGAGAAGAAGATATTGTCTGATCCTGAGGTGTTGAAGGCTCAGAGAGTTCCGAGGTCTCGGAGGGCTCCGGGGGCTCTGGCGCTGAGTTGGGCCCCAGTGAAGATTAGGCATAGATTCCTTAGTGCTTTTTTAGTTTTTTGACTTATGTAAATATTTTTTTTATTCTGGGCCATTTTTATTGTGCTATTGTAAGTATAATACAGAATATATAGAAGATTTTCCCTTTCTAGCAATTTCGAGTCTTTACGTTTTAAGCATATCTTCATAATTTTTATTCTTGCAAAGTTTTTGATGCCTTAGCATAGAATCAAATGTAGTTAGACGGCATTCGATTTTCATTAGTTCGAACATAACCTAACTTTGATACAGCTTTGATTGCTCGAAGTTTTGAAAACGCGGTATAACCGGAAGTTTTTTCGAAATGATTAAGTGTTTTTTGACGATGCTTTTCCCGAGGGTAACCTTTTAGTAGGTTTCAAATTTTATAAAGGCCTTATCTTGTGATTACGAGCTTCTGACGTCTCCGAGCCTTTTTTCAGCATTGTCGTAGCCTTTTGTGCTTAGGCATTGCCTAATAGGTTTTATGCCTCCAGGACCTCGATAGCCCATGTTGCTCGACAGTCCCCGAGTAGGGGTATCCCTTGGGCTCGATAGTCCCCGAATAAGGGTAGCCCTTGGGCTCGATAATCCCTGAATAGGGGTAGCCCTTTGGCACGATAGTCCGCGAATAGGGATAGCTCGTGGGCTCTTAGGATCCATAATTTAAGAGGCAAAAATGTGTAATAGCAAATTGGATATCTTAGCCAATAGGTCGAAACCTCGGGCGTCGATCTCTTTGAGGGTCTTCCCTCGAGGGTTTTATCCCAAAATGGATTTTTCGGCAAGGTTTTTAACGAGGAAATAGTAAACGTGTTAACTTAGATTCGAAGCCGGTCTCAAACTGGAGTCAATGGGCGTTCATTTCGCATCAACAGTATCCGAGCCCTCTCAAGATCGACCTCGAATACAGGGGGCCATTACCCTAGGGTTAAAGTTCTTAGCAAGAAAAGAAGGAAACGTTGTACTTGAATAGCTAAGGCTCGATGGTTAGGATTTATTGTAAGGGCCAAACGGTCGAATGAACTGTGCCCACACAATCCACCTTAGCCATGATACAAGCTTTTACACGCTTTTGATCATGTACTTTACATACATGAATGAAAGAAAGTTTCCAATTTGCTATTACACATTTTTGCCTCTTAAATTATGGATCCTAAGAGCCCACGAGCTATCCCTATTCGCGGACTATCGTGCCAAAGGGCTACCCCTATTCAGGGATTATCGAGCCCAAGGGCTACCCTTATTCGGGGACTATCGAGCCCAAGGGATACCCCTACTCGGGGACTGTCGAGCAACATGGGCTATCGAGGTCCTGGAGGCACAAAACCTATTAGGCAATGCCTAAGCACAAAAGGCTACGACAATGCTGAAAAAAGGCTCGGAGACGTCAGAAGCTCGTAATCACAAGATAAGGCCTTTATAAAATTTGAAACCTACTAAAAGGTTACCCTCGGGAAAAGCATCGTCAAAAAACACTTAATCATTTCGAAAAAACTTCCGGTTATACCGCGTTTTCAAAACTTCGAGCAATCAAAGCTGTATCAAAGTTAGGTTATGTTCGAACTAATGAAAATCGAATGCCGTCTAACTACATTTGATTCTATGCTAAGGCATCAAAAACTTTGCAAGAATAAAAATTATGAAGATATGCTTAAAACGTAAAGACTCGAAATTGCTAGAAAGGGAAAATCTTCTATATATTCTGTATTATACTTACAATAGCACAATAAAAATGGCCCAGAATAAAAAAAATATTTACATAAGTCAAAAAACTAAAAAAGCACTAAGGAATCTATGCCTAATCTTCACTGGGGCCCAACTCAGCGCCAGAGCCCCCGGAGCCCTCCGAGACCTCGGAACTCTCTGAGCCTTCAACACCTCAGGATCAGACAATATCTTCTTCTCGGCCATGGATGTTTTGTCTTCCTCGATCTTAGCCAATAGGATCAAAACCTCGGGGTCGATCTCTTCGAGGGTCTCCCCTCGAGGGTTTGGTCCCAAAATGAGTTTTTCAGCAAGGNGGGTTAAAGTTCTTAGCAAGAAAAGAAGGAAACGTTGTACTTGAATAGCTAAGGCTCGATGGTTAGGATTTATTGTAAGGGCCAAACGGTCGAATGAACTGTGCCCACACAATCCACCTTAGCCATGATACAAGCTTTTACACGCTTTTGATCATGTACTTTACATACATGAATGAAAGAAAGTTTCCAATTTGCTATTACACATTTTTGCCTCTTAAATTATGGATCCTAAGAGCCCACGAGCTATCCCTATTCGCGGACTATCGTGCCAAAGGGCTACCCCTATTCAGGGACTATCGAGCCCAAGGGCTACCCTTATTCGGGGACTATCGAGCCCAAGGGATACCCCTACTCGGGGACTGTCGAGCAACACGGGCTATCGAGGTCTTGGAGGCATAAAACCTATTAGGCAATGCCTAAGCACAAAAGGCTACGACAACGCTGAAAAAAGGCTCGGAGACGTCAGAAGCTCGTAATCACAAGATAAGGCCTTTATAAAATTTAAAACCTACTAAAAGGTTACCCTCGGGAAAAGCATCGTCAAAGAACACTTAATCATTTCGAAAACACTTCCGGTTATACCGCATTTTCGAAACTTCGAGCAATCAAAGCTGTATCAAAGTTAGGTTATGTTCGAACTAATTAAAATTGAATGCCGTCTAACTACATTTGATTCTATGCTAAGGCATCAGAAACTTTGCAAGAATAAAAATTATGAAGATATGCTTAAAATGTAAAGACTCGAAATTGCTAGAAAGGGAAAATCTTCTATATATTCTGTATTATACTTACAATAGCACAATAAAAACGGCCCAGAATAAAAAAATATTTACATAATTCAAAAAACTAAAAAAGCACTAAGGAATCTATGCCTAATCTTCACTGGGGCCCAACTCAGCGCCAGAGCCCCCGGAGCCCTCCGAGACCTCGGAACTCTCTGAGCCTTCAACACCTCAGGATCAGATAATATCTTCTTCTCGGCCATGGATTTTTTGGCTTCCTCGATCTTAGCTAATAGGATCAAAACCTCGGGGGTCGACCTCTTCGAGGGTCTCCCCTCGAGGGTTTGGTCCCAAAATGAGTTTTTCAGCAAGGTTTTTAACGAGGCAACAGTAAAATGTGCTAACTTAGATTCGAAGGCCGGTCTCAAACTGGAGTCAATGGGCATTCATTTCGCATCAACAGTATCCGAGCCCTCACAAGATCGACCTTGAATACTGGGGACCATTACCCTAGGGTTAAAGTTCTTAGCAAGAAAAGAAGGAAACTTTGTACTTGAATAGCTAAGGCTCGATGGTTAGGATTTATTGTAAGGGCCAAACGGTCGAATGAACTGTTCCCACACAATCCACCTTAGCCATGATACAAGCTTTTACACGCTTTTGATCATGTACTTTACATACATGAATGAGGGGAGACCCTCGAAGAGATCGGCCCCCGAGGTTTTGATCGTATTGGCTAAGATCGAGGAAGCCAAAAAGTCCATGGCCGAGAAGAAGATATTGTCTGATCCTGAGGGTGTTGAAGGCTCAGAGAGTTCCGAGGTCTCGGAGGGCTCCGGGGGCTCTGGCGCTGAGTTGGGCCCCAGTGAAGATTAGGCGTAGATTCCTTAGTGCTTTTTTAGTTTTTTGACTTATGTAAATATTTTTTTTATTCTGGGCCATTTTTATTGCGCTATTGTAAGTATAATCTAGAATATATATAAGATTTTCCCTTTCCAGCAATTTTGAATATTTACGTTTTAAGCATATCTTCATAATTTTTATTCTTGCAAAGTTTCTGATGCCTTAACATAGAATCAAATGTAGCTAGACGGCGTTCGATTTTCATTAGTTCGAACATAACCTAACTTTGATATAGATTTGTTTGCTCGAAGTTTTGAACACGCGGTATAACCGGAAGTTTTTTCGAAATGATTAAGTGTTTTTTGACGATGCTTTTCCCGAGGGTAACCTTTTAGTAGGTTTCAAATTTTATAAAGGCCTTATCTTGTGATTACGAGCTTCTGACGTCTCCGAGCCTTTTTTCAGGGTTGTCGTAGCCTTTTGTGCTTAGGCATTGCCTAATAGGTTTTGTGCCTCCAGGACCTCGATAGCCCGTGTTGCTCGACAGTCCCTGAGTAGGGGTATCCCTTGGGCTCGATAGTCCCCGAATAAGGGTAGCCCTTGGGCTCGATAGTCCCCGAATAAGGGTAGCCCTTGGGCTCGATAGTCCCTGAATAGGGGTAGCCCTTTGGCACGATAGTCCGCGAATAGGGATAGCTCGTGGGCTTTTAGGATCCATAATTTAAGAGGCAAAAATGTGTAATAGCAAATTGGAAACTTTATTTCATTCATGTATGTATAGTACATGATCAAAAGCGTGTAAAAGCTTGTATCATGGCTAAGGCGGATTGTGTGGGCACAGTTCATTCGACCGTTTGGCCCTTACAATAAATCCTAACCATCGAGCCTTAGCTATTCAAGTACAAAGTTTCCTTCTTTCCTTGATAAGAACTTTAACCCTAGGGTAATGGCCCCCCTGTATTCGAGGTCGATCTTGAGAGGGCTCGGATACTGGTGATGCGAAATGAACGCCCATTGACTCCAGTTTGAGACTGGCTTCGAATCTAAGTTAACACGTTTACTGTTGCCTCGTTAAAAACCTTGCCGAAAAATCCATTTTGGGATAAAACCCTCGAGGGGAGACCCTCGAAGAGATCGACGCCCGAGGTTTCGACCTATTGGCTAAGATCGAGGATGCCAAACAATCTGAGGCCAAGAAGAAGATGTTTTCTGATTATCAATATAGTAAAATTGAACCCAAAATTAGGAAAACGATCATAATTCTAGCTCACTTGAGCATTCTATCAAACGCTATGTGTGCATTAAGGTTCCATGGCCGTTTCATGAAAGACTTCACCAACCCACACCCCATTCTTTTCTATCTTTAACTCACAACCTCTCCACATACCGTAGGAACACATGCATGAAAAGTAAGCACCCCATCCCCACAAATTACCTTTCTAATGGCCCATTCTAGTTACACTTTGAAGTTAAGAGTTTGGGTAATAGAATTTACCTCTTAGGAAGAAGATCTAGGTGCCTCTCTTGATAATCTTCAAGGTTTTAAGTAAGAATTGAAAAGAAGTTTTTGATGAAGATCACTTCCTCCCTCTAGGACCCTCTCTCCCACTCTAAAAATATCAGAAAATAGGTTCAAAATGGCCAAAGGTAGGTTTTTTAATAGAATAGGGTCGGGTTGAAAAACCCCGAAAATGAAGCTTTGGAACAGGTTCTGCGATCGCATAATTTATATGCGGTCCACATATTGGCCGCATAATTTAGCCTCCAAAATTGGGCATGTCTGACCCGGTCTGCGGTCACTATACGGCCCGTAGACCTGTTCTACAGCGCATAATGCACTGTAGAACGGTTATGTGGTCGCATAGTGCACCACAGAACCTCCCTCAGAAAAATCCCAAAGCAAGATATGCGACAAAAGTGCGGCCCGCGAAGTGGTTATGCGGCTCATAATGGCCACGAAATTGACATCAAAATGACCCAGAAATCTGACCCACTCTGTGACTATTGTGCGGTCTGTAGAGTGGTTCTACGGTCGCAGAATAGGCCATAGAAATGCCTACTTCTGCCCAACATTTTTTTCAACTCCCCAACGCACTATTCAATCCCGATTTTTAGGTAGCATAAATGCCTACTACTATTAACCTCTACGCCTTTTTCGGCATCACGAAAATCCCGGTTATTAGAAAAATTATTATGGGGCCTTACATCCTCCACCACTTAAGATCATTCATCCTCAAATGAGGATCAAGGTCCATTATTAGCAACTTATATAGCTCGGTTATCATACCACACACCAGAAGCCCCAAAGTTGACTAACTCCCTAAATTTCCAAAGATTTCGCCAGAGTTTCCTTTGTAACTAGGCCTATCCACCTGTTAGAGAGCCCCAGAAACACATCTTACAGATATATGCACAACCCAACGACGTAACAAAACTCATAACAATACCATCTATGGCCTCATAAGCAACATATAATCAAAAGGAATACCTTTACATTAACTGAACAAGTGATACAAAATTCATAGGCGACAGGTTCATAAAAAGAAAGGATTACACAGCTATTCAAACAAGTAAGAATACTTCTTCTTCATTTCTTCCTCAGCGTCCCACTTGGCCTCTTCAACCTGTTGGTTTCGCCATAACACTTTCATGGAGGAAATTTCTTTATTCCTCAACTTTCGAACTTGTCTATCAAGAATGGCAACTGGAATTTCTTTATATGACAATTCTTCATAAACCTCAATGGTCTCAACCGGCACAATGGCTGACGGATCCCCAACTACCTTATTCAACATAGACACATGGAATACCGTGTAGACTAATGACATTTTGGGTTGTAGCTCAAGCTTGTACACCACCTGGCCAATTCTTAGAATGATTTTGTACGGCCCGACATACCTCGGACTCAATTTCCCCTTTTTCCCAAACCGCATAATACCCTTCATGGGGGAACCTGCAAGAATACCCAATCATCTTCTTTGAACTCTAAGTCTCTGTGAAGGACATCTGAATAGGATATTTGATGACTTTGGGAAGTTTTCAATCGCTCCTTTATGATCTTAACCTTCTCCATAGCCTGATGCACGAGGTCTGGCCCTATCAACTCAGCTTCCCCAATCTCGAACCACCCAATGGGAGATCTACATCTCCTACCATACAATGCCTCAAATGGTGCCATATGAATACTCGCATGAAAGCTGTTGTTATAAGAAAACTCTATGAGTGGCAAATGATCATCCCAACTACCCTTGAAATCAAGAACACAAGCACGCAACATGTCCTCAAGCGTCTTAATAGTTTGCTCTGCTTGCCCGTCGGTCTTTGGATGGAAGTCTGTACTAAGATTTACATGAGTACCCAAACCTAGCTAAAATTTCTTCCAAAAATTAGCCGTGAACTGAGACCCTCGATCGGAGATGATAGAAACTGGAGTGCCATGCAGCCTAACTATTTCCTTGATATACAACTGAGCATACTGTTCCGCTGTGTCGATAGATTTAACTAGCAAGAAGTGTGTTGATTTTGTGAGTCGATCCACGATCACCTAAATTGAGTCAAACTTGTGCGAAGTGCGCGGTAATCCTACTACAAAATCCATATTAATCATTTCCCACTTCCACATTGGAATTTCTATGTCCTGTGCCAGTCCCACCAGGCCGTTGATGTTCGGCCTTCACTTGCTGACAATTCAGACACCTTTCCACAAAGTCCGCCACATTCCTTTTCATGTCATTCCACCAATAGATTTCCTTGAGGTCATGATACATCTTTGTAGAACCCGGATGTACGGAATACCTAGAAGCGTGAGCCTCGGTCATGATTCTTTCTCGGAGACCATCTACATTCGTAACACATAGACGCCCCTGGTACCTCAGTGTACCATCATTCATGCCAAGCGCATAAACCATAGTCTTATGTTTATGAATCCCCTCCTTCAGCTGTACCAACAATGGATCGTTGTATTGCTTCTCTTTGACTTCCACAACAAGAGACGATTCAGCTCTATTTTGCACAATTACCCTTCCTTCACTAGAGTCCTCGAGGCGAACTGCCAAACTAGGTAGCTGGTGAACCTCCCTGGCCAACGGCCATTTACATGCCTCCAAGTGGGCCAAACTACCCATAGATTTCCAGCTAAGAGCATCCGCCACAACATTGGCTTTCCCCGGGTGGTACAGAATATCGATGGCGTAATCCTTGAGTAACTCAAACCATCTTCTCTGCTTCAGATTCAGCTCCTTTTGTTTGAAAAATATTGAAGACTCTTGTGGCCCGTGAATACATCCATATGGACCCCATACAAATAATGACGCCAAATCTTCAATGCAAAAACCATTACCGCAAGTTATAAGTCATGTGTTGGATAGTTCTTTTCATGATTCTTGAGTTGCCTAGAAGCATGATCTATAACCTTGCCATGTTGCATTAACACATGCCCAAGCCCGATCCTCAAAGCATCACAGTATACCACAAACCCGTATATACTCTGGCAGGGTCAACACCGGCGTCGTAGTCAATCTCGATTTCAATTCCTGGAAGCTCCTTTCATAAGCACCGAACCATTGGAACTTAACCGCTTTCTGAGTTAATCTATTCAGTGGAGAGGCAAGAGTAGAGAACCCCTCCACAAACTTCCGGTAATACCCTGCTAAACCCAAGAAACTGCGAATCTCGGTTGGCATTGTAGGTCTAGGCCAATTCTTCACTGCTGAAATCTTTTGAGGATCCACTTTAATTCCTTCTCTGGAGACAACATGACCTAAGAATGTGACGGATACGAGCCAAAATTCACACTTTGAAAACTTCGCGTACAATTAGTGTTGATGAAGAGTCTGTAACACTGCCTTGAGATGATCGGCATGGTCCTCGCAATCTCGTGAATACACAAGAATATCGTCAATGAACACTATCACAAAGGAGTCGAGGAAAGGCTTGAAAACCCGATTCATAAGGTCCATGAAAGCTGCAGGGGCATTTGTTAGCCCGAAAGACATTACCAGAAATTCAAAATGCCCATATCGGGTTCTGAAAGCTATTTTCGGAATATCCTGCTCCTTGATCTTCAATTAGTGATACCCGGATCGTAAATCAATTTTGGAGAAGTATCTAGCACCCTGTAACTAATCAAACAAATCATCTATTCTTGGTAATGGGTACTTATTGTTTATAGTGACTTTGTTGAGCTGCCAGTAGTCAATACACATCCTCAGCGATCCATCTTTCTTCCTAACAAAGAGAACCAGTGTGCCCCATGGTGACACGCTCGGTCGGATGAAACCCTTCTCTAATAAATCCTTCAATTGCTCCTTTAGTTCCTTCAATTCTGCTGGTGCCATCCTGTAGGGCGGAATATATATAGGCTGCGTGCCTGGAATCACATCAATCCTAAAATCAATCTCCTTTTCTGGCGGAATCCCAGGAGCTCATTAACAAAAACCTCTAAAAATGCATTCACTATTGGAACAGACTCGAGTGTAGGTGCCTTAGCATTGGTGTCTGTGACCCGGACCAAATGATAGATACACCCCTTGTTAATTATCTTTGTGGCCTTAAGGTAAGAAATAAACCTACCATTCGGAACCACATTATCCCCCTTCCACTCAACAACCAGCTCATTTGGAAATTCAAACCTCACGGTTCTAGTTTGGCAGTCAAGCTTAGCAAAACATGAATAAAGCCAATCCATCCCCATAATTACATCAAAATCGACCATCCCCAGTTCAATGGCATTGGCCATGGTGTCCCGACCACGTACCATGACAACACAACCCCTATACACCCTTGCGGCCACAATAGACTCACCAACCAGAGTAGATACAGAGAACGGCTCATGAAGTTGTTCCGGTTCTATCCCAAATTCCATAGCAACATAAGGGGTAACATAGGACAAGGTAGAACCGGGATCAATAACAGCATATACATCATGAGATTGGACAATCAATATACTTGTGACAATATCTGGAGAAGCCTTTGCACTCTGGCGACCACTCATAGCATAGAAACGGATGTGTCCTTCTGAACTCTGCGCACCACCCCTTGCTGCACCACGCCCTGCTGGTGCTGGAGAACCTCGAGCTGGAGGGGATGCTGAATATGTAGCAGCTGCAGAACTGG
The DNA here is from genome assembly GCA_000715115.1 of Nicotiana otophora. Classification (NCBI taxonomy): domain Eukaryota; kingdom Viridiplantae; phylum Streptophyta; class Magnoliopsida; order Solanales; family Solanaceae; genus Nicotiana; species Nicotiana otophora. Next base: position 149,047 of record AWOL01S0007529.1, on the reverse strand, counting down.
ATGGCTTTGCTGTGCCCCTGGCCATACCCTGGCAGGATGAACGACAGAATATGACCCCTCATTTCGCACCCGTAACATACCGACATGTCCTGGTAGAAAATCCCCATATGCATCCTCCAACACTTGGGGCATGGGGGCCTCCGTTGCTGCTAGAATCTCCCTCTTGATCGGCCCTGATGGTGGGACCCCCTGCTGCCCTGATTGGCCTGAAGCAACTCCCCTGCTGTTGACAGTGCCCCGCTGGCGGTGCACTGGCTGAAGACTGAGCATAAGACTGGGATGGCCCTGATGACCCTCCCCTAAAAGATTATCTCCCACCACCAAATAAATCCCTAGGGTTTCCCGCGGATCGAGCCCTACTGCTACCCTCTCACTCCATTCTATTCTTTAACTTTAGGGCCTCTGTAGCTTGAGCAAATGCCACCATATTACCATAGTTCATATCATAATTTAAGGCAGTTGTGGCAGCCTCATTAATACCCAAAGGGCTAAGGCCCTGCACAAATCAACGCACTCTGGCCTCCATGGTGGGCATCATGTGAATAGCATATTTTGACAGGCGCACGAACTCCAGGTGATACTCCCACACACTCTTACTCCCTTGCTTAAGATTCTCAAACTCTGCGGCATGGGTTGCCCTAGTCTCGGTAGGCAAGAAATGGTCTATAAAGGCATCAACAAACTCACTCCACCTCGCTGGAAAGCTCCCCTCCTCCAGCTCAAACCAAAAATATGCCACCCCTTTCAGGAAGTAGGCGGCCAACTCCACTCCCTCCGTCTCAGTAGCGCACATGACCTAGAGAGTCTTATGCATCTCATAAATGAAGTCATGTGGGTCCTCCTCGGGATTAGCACCCGTGAACACCGAAGGATCCAACTGCAGAAACCTGTTCACCCTAAAACTAGTGGAATCCCCTTGTTGGCTAGAAGATGTGGGTGCAACATTCGACCTTTGGGCCTGAGAAGCCAATTTTTGAGTCAGCATTTGAATAGCTCCCTAAGATCCCCATCAGAAATACTAGAACCAGAAGCTGAGGCTGGAGGTGGAACTGGAATATCAGGTGGAGGAACCGCCGCACCCTCAGTAGGTGTAGGGACTGGTGTGGCCTGAACAGGTGTAACGGAATCAGGTGGTGTAGTAGTCGGGGTATTATCCTCACCCCTCAGGTATTCACCCGCCTCACCAAGTAAAGGGTCAACTGCCACTGCTAAGCCATCATTGGCTCCTTGGCCAGTTCTTGCTCTCTTTTTAGGTGCCATGAACTGAAAGTTAAAGGAATGCACGAGATAGAGGAGGAACAGTTTCACAATCAGTTTCATTGCACGATCCAGAATATCAAAGAAGGGTATTGTTCCTAAATGTCCAAGTAGCCTCCAACTTATAGACGTGATCGACAAAACACCGATAAGATGGACTCTACCAGACACGGCTCCGAGACATCTTAGGATACTTTAAAACCTTAGGCTCTGATACCAAATTTGTCATGCCCCAACCTCGGGGAGCGCGACCGGCGCTCAACTGAGTGAACCCGGTCGAGCAAGCCTGTTAAATACTTTCTACCCAACTCACTTATGATAAGAGAAGGCATGTTTATATTAGCTAAACAGTAAAAGGACCATATATATAGACATTACTAAACTATTTCATTTTTCTACTTCCCTACTAAGTTCCAAAATACATACATTTTTGTGATATAGTGGAACAAAAATCCAAAATACAACATAATCCGTTTGACCTTTCTAGCACCCATATACAACCCACATAGTGTCTGCAGAGCCTCTAAAGATACAAAAGAGTGTAAAGAAGATGCCGGCAACAAGGCCCCAGCTATACCTCAAAAAGTACAATAATATAAGCAAAAGACATATTACATGACCCCTGAATGAAATGGGGCTCACCGAGTCCGCTGAGAAGAGGATGTAGCACCTATCTGTGATCAACACTGTCTGATATATAACCACCTACATCCATTTAAAGATGCAGTGCCCCCGGTAAAAGGGACATTAGTATCGTCGAATAGCACTACTATGTATAGCTAAACACCACCTCAATAGAATGAATAATAATACAAGAGGAACAGTCAAGAATTCAATAATAGCTTCAAATAATATTAGAACATCAAGTTAAGGATCACATAGCTTTTTAAGTCAACTTCCGCATTATTAGGTTGGATAGTTTTTAGTGCCAAATTGCCACAATCCAGAATACCACCGTGTTCTTACATGGAGTCCGATCTCGGCCCGATCGGCTAAGCCATCTCATTTGAGACATCAACCATATTCACTATTTCATTCACAATAACAGCGTTTTATTACACGGAGTATGGTCTCGGCCTGATCGGCTAAGCCATCTCATTCGAGACATCAACCATTTCAATCGATCATCTTACTTCATATTTGTTTCTCATCCTTTCAGCACATTGGCACAAGTGGCTTTAATTATAAAGTCATTCTTGGCACTTGGCCTATTTCATAATTCAAGTTCTTTTCCCACAATCCAACATTTTTATTATCATCAATAACAACACGGTTTTCATTCAAGACTCTTGATTTCACATGTGAGCAATTTAGAATTCAAGGCACATAGAGGCTTATCACACAACTTGTCATAACAATATTTATTTTGATCTCGACATGAAGTCTTAACATTTCTAACACATATTTCACATTTTGAATACATCCTCAAATGACAAGATGACATGATGAATCATTTAGAATAAGTATTGAACATACATCCTCCAACACAACCACATTAGGAATAGGCAATTCAATAATGATCAAGGACTTACTCCAATTACATGTATACCGTGGGATTCGATTCTAAGAATAAGGGGTTTAGCCAACATACCTCAATTGAGCCTCTTAAAACTCTAAGATGTTCCGCAATATTAGCAACTTCAATATATTTTAGCAATATAGCAAACCTGAACCCAAAATTAGGAAAACGATCATAATTCTTGCTCACTTGAGCATTCTATCAAACACTATGTGTGCATTAATGTTCCATGGCCCTTTCATGAAACACTTTACCAACCCACACCCCATTCTTTTCTATCTTTAACTCACAACCTCCCCACATACCTTAGGAACACATGCATGCAAAGTAAGAACCCCCATCCCCACAAATTACCTTACTAATGGCCCATTCTAGTTACATTTGGAAGTTAAGAGTTTGGGTGATAGAATTTACCTCTTAGGAAGAAGACCTAGGTGCCTCTCTTGATAATCTTCAAGATTTTAAGCAAGAATTAAAGAGAGAGTTTTGATGAAGATCACTTCCTCCCTCTAGGACCCTATCTCCCACTCTAAACATATCTGAAAATAGGTTCAAAATGGCCCAAGGTAGGTGTTTTAACAGAATAGGGTCGGGTTTAAAAACCCTAAAAATGAAGCTCCGAAACAGGTTCTGTGATCGCATATGCGATCGCATAATTGATATGCGGTCCGCATATCGGCCACATAATTTGGCTTCCAAAACTGGGTGTGTCTGACCCGGTCTGCGGTCACTATGCAGCCCGCAGACTTGTTCTGCGGTCGCATAATACGTCGTATAACAGTTCTGCAGTCGCATAGTGCATCGTAGAACCTCCCTCCGAAAAATCCTAAAGCAGGATATGCGACAAGAGTGCGGCACGTGAAGTGGTTATGTTGTCGCATAATGGCCGCGAAATTGACATCAAAATGACCGAGAAATCTGACCCACTCTGCAACTATTCTGCGGTCCGCAGAGTGGTTCTGCGGTCACAGAATAGGCCGCAGAAATGCCTACTTCTGCCCAATATTTTCTTTAACTCCCCAACGCGCTGTTTAATCCTAAAAGTCCGAACCGCGGCGAGCTTGCGAGCCGCGAAGAATTTCTACTACTATTAACCCCTATGCCTATTTCAGCATCACGGAAATCCCGGTTTTTAGGAAAAAGTTTACGGGGCCTTACACATTTGTCATCCCATACGAACTTGACGTCCTTTCTCAAAAGTTTAGTAAAAGGAGAGGTTATCAGGCCCCGTATTCTTGTGAAAGTGGGTTTCAATGTGTAACAACTCTTTCAAATGGGTATTAAGAGGGAAGAGTTATCACCTAACAATGGTAGGGCACCTATTTGAAAATGACTCTGTTCTAACTAGTTCGTGTCACTAAAGATCGGGTAAGGGCTCAAATTACATCAAAGAGAAGGTGTTAGGCACTCTTTGAGGTCCACGACTGTCGGCTTCGGCGAAATTTAATGTTATGTGGGATTATTGGATTATAACTGTCCTATGTGATCATATAAATCAAAGGAAGATAGGGAATTCAAATATTTGGCTACGATATAAATAAATGCAAAGCAGATTGCATGTAAGAAGGAATTAGACTATACATTAATAGATGATTAATACAAGCCTATGGAGATTACAAGGTGTAACCTAATTTGTTCTAAGTCCGAAGAAACAAAGGTGCGAGTAATAGACATATTGGGGGGGGGGCTAAGTTTTTTAGCCTAACGGATCACCTCGTGCAACATAAATAATACGTTGCAACTCCCTTAAGGTAGGGGTTGCTCATATCATTCAGCGGGCACATACTATCATCTCTTGCTACAGAATTACTATGTTAGAGTTGTTTACCTAAAGCGCTCTAGTTCAATTCTAAACCGTGTCCTATGGGTGTATTACCCGTCCTATGCTTATGGTCCGGGAGACTTTGGGCCTACATTTGGGTTGTTCTAGACTTTACTTAGGGTGCTTAAAAATGATAAAACTATCCGCACATTCAAAACAAGTAGGATTGCACGTAATAGCAATGAGTGGCTCAAGTAAGCCTCCACACATAAGCAACAAAAGCAAGCAGACAAATTTCAAATTATGCAGTAAAGAGTCGTATGCAGTTTTATAAATTGAGACGCATTAGAGTCGTCTAAACCTATAGGCATGGCTTCTATGTGACCGCAAGGTGTAATAAAATCTCATAGGCAGTATTTCTAGCCAGATTATCGAAACTACAGATTATAATCATTATCGGAAGCCTATAGACATGATCTCTAGGTGATTCATGCTTGGGCAATGGGGGCGAGACCGACACTCGGTGCCTCACTTAACCTAGCATACCAACTTGTGACTGAGGGACTCTAAACATATAATGTCATACTTTGGCCATGGGGCTACATTGCAAGATAGTTTGTGAAGCAAAAAATAAAACAGAACGGAAACTAGCTTTGACTAAACATCAATATAAAGCTGGGCCGACAAAGCTGTCATAACTACTACAGCTGACAAACCAACAAAATATACGTACAAAGCCTACAAGCCCAACATGTTGTACGAATTGACAGGATATGTCTACAAGCCTCTACTGATGGATGTACTGTGATCGGAATAGGAGCCCAACCTACCCATAACATATATACATATATACATAATATGTACACAAAACCCTAGATCCGGCAACTTTGAAGGACGTGGATCTTATCGATCAAGCTGAACTCGAGCAACACCTACTGAGGAGGTTTTCCCGTTTATCTATCTGAACCTGCATGCATGAAATACAGCGTCCCCAAAAAAGGGACGCCAGTACGAAATAATGTACCGAGTATGTAAGGCAACAAAATAACTGAAAGTTGAAACTGAGCTGATAATATAATAACTGAAAGTAACTGGGAGTCAAAGATAATCTGAAGATATGCTCACCTGCTGATACTGACTCATCTGTGGTGTTGAGTGAGGGATCAAGGTAGATCCAAAAAAGATTGAAGCAGTTCAGAGTTGGCCCAGACTATCTTCAGCTACAGAGATTCGGAGTTTCCTCGGTTTGGCCGGGTATTATCACCGTTTCGTAGAGGGTTTCTCATCCATTGCTGCACCTATGACAAGATTGACCTAGAAGGGTGCACCTTTTAAATATTCCGCGGAGTGTGAGGAGAGATTTTAAAATCTCAAAACTACTTTATCTACAACCTCAGTATTGGTGTTGCCTATAGGTTCGGGGTCTTACACTGTGTACTGTAATGCATCACGTGTTGGCCTTGGCGTGGTATTGATGCAAGACTCTATGGTGATTGCCTACACATCTCGGCAGTTGAAGACCCATGAGAAGAATTTTCCGGTCCACGACTTAGAATTAGCAGCTATTGTTCATGCATTGAAGATCCGACGGCATTATTTGTACAGTGTCCCTTGTGAGGTCTTTACCGACCACCCGAGTCTCCAGCATCTATTCAAACAGAAAGATCTTAACTTGCAGCAATGAAGATGGTTAGAGTTTCTTAAAGACTATGATATCACTATTGTATATTATCCCGCGAAGGCCAATGTGGTGGATGATGCCTTGAATCGAAAGGCGGAAAGCTTGGGCAGTTTAGCACATCTACCAGCATCAGAGAGGCCAATAGCCATGGATATTCTGGCCTTGGCCAACCAGTTTGTTAGATTGGATATTTGGGAGGCAAGTCGAGTTCTTACTTGCATGGTTTCTCGATCTTTTTTATATGATCGCATCTGAGAGCATGAGTATGACGACACCCATTTGCTTGTCCTTAAGGACACGATACAGCACGGCGATGCCAAGGAGGTTTCTATTTGAGATGATGTATTATTGCGGGTGTAGAGCCGAATATGTGTGCCCGATGTGGATGGTTTGTGTGAGCTAATCCTTCAGGAGGCCCATAGTTCAAGGTACTCCATTCATCGAGGTGCCGCTAAGATATATCAGGATTTGAGGCAGCAATATTGGTGGAGGAGAATGAAGAAAGACATAGTAGAGTATGTAGCTTGGTGCCTAAATTGTCAGCAAGTGAAGTATGAGCATCATAGGCCAGGAAGTTTGCTTCAGAGACTTGAGATTTCCGAGTGGAAACGGGAGCATGTCACCATGGACTTCGTTGTTGGGATCCCACAGACTCAGAAGAAATTTGACGCAGTATGGATGATTATGGATAGGTTGACCAAGTCGGCTCATTTCATTCAGGTAGTGACTACCTATTATTCAAAGCAGCTAGATCAGATCTATATCCGCGAGATTGTCCGACTTCATGGCGTGCCAGTATTCATCATTTCTGACCGGGGCAAGCAATTCACATTGCATTTCTGGAGATCTATGATGCGTGAGTTAGGCACACAGGTTGAGTTGAGCACAACATTTAACCACCAGATGGACGGACAGTCCAAGCGCACCATTCAGATATTGGAGGATATGTTTTGTGCCTATGTTATGGATTTTGGGGGTTCTTGGGATCAATTCTTACCGCTTGCGAAGTTTGCCTACAACAACAGCTACACAATCAAGTATTTAGATGGCTCGTTATGGGGCCCTATATGGGAGACGGTATTGTTTTCCAGTTGGTTGGCTTGAGCCAAGTGCGGGTAAGTTATTGGCACAGCTTTGGTACGAGATGCCTTGGAGAAGGTCAAGCTGATCCAGGATCGGGTTCGTACACCCCAATCTAGACAGAAGAGTTATGTAAATCGGAAGGTTCGTGATGCTATATTCACGGTTCGAAAGTGCGTTTTGCTCTGGGTTTCACCCATGAAGGGTGTGGTGAGATTTAGAAAGAAGGGCAGGTTGAGCCCTAGGTATATCATACCTTTTCAGATCCTTGAGAGGATTAGTGAGGTTGACTACAAGCTTGCATTGCCACCTAGTTTATCTGTGGTTCATCCGGTATTCCATGACTCTATGCTCCGTAAGTATCACAGTGATCCGTCTCATGTTTTAGACTTCAGCACAGTCTAATTGGACAAGGATGTAACTTATATTGAGGAGCCGATGGCCATCTTGGACAGACAGTTATGGAAGTTGAGATCAAAGAACATTGCTTTAGTAAAGGTTCAATGGAGGAATCATCCGGTAGAGGAGGCGACCTGAGAGATCGAGCACGACATGCAGAGTCGTTATCCTCATCTATGCATCACTTCAGGTATGTCCTTATACACGTTCCAGGATGAACGTTTGTTTTATTATGGGAGAGTTTAACGACTCGGCCGGTCATTTTGTGTAATTGCGACCTTTTCCCCTTTTTAATGCTTCACACATGTGTTTTTATGGTTTTATGACATTCGGGTTTGATTAGTTTCGTTCCGGGAATATTTCGGGTTGATTTAGACCCTTTGATTCTTGGCTTAGAAACCTAAGTTAGAAATATTGACCAAATTTTGACTTTTGTGAAAACGATCCTGGAACGGTGTTTTGATGGCTCCGATAGCTTCGTATTGTGATTTTGCACTTGGGCATATGCCTGGAATTGAATTGTGAAGTTCGTAGGTTGATTTGTGTTGTTTTGCCGAAATATGGCAATTTGAATTTGAAAAGTTTGACCGCAAGTTGACTTTTAGCTATCGAATTCGGAATTTGATTTTTGGACATGGAATTGGTCTGTTATGCGATTTAAAAGTTGTCTACAAAATTTATTATCATTTGGAGTTGAATTGATATGATTCAGACGTTTAGTTGTAATTCTAGAGGTTTGTGAAATTTACTTTGAAGTTCATGCGCTTTAGTGTTCGATTCATAGTTTTAGATGTTATTTTTGTGTTTTGATCAAGCGAGCAAGTTCTTATGATATTTTTAGACTTGTGTGGATGCTTGGTTTCGAGCTCTGAGGGCACGGATGAGTTTAGGACAAGCATCAGATTGTTTTGGACTGAAATCAGAAATCTGGTATGCATCGGCCTCTGGTGTCACATTTGCGAACGCCAGGGTTGCAATTGCGCCCTTAGCAGGGGATCGCAGGTATCACAATTGCTATGCCTAGGTTGCAATTGCTAAGGTATCATGGGCTGGGCTAGGTTCGCATTTCCCGACAACATTGTCGCTTTTGTGAGGGAATGCAAACCCATCTTCGCATTTGCGAGAATTTACCTAAGCTGTCAGTGCCGCAATTACGAGCTTTTCTTTAAATCCAGTGTCGCAATTGCGACATCTATAGATGAGAAAAATGTTAGAATGTCGGGATTTCATATCAGATTATCTCATTTTAGAACCCTAGACTCGGTAGGAGGCGATTTAGAGAGGGGACTTTCATCCACAAACTTTGGATAAGTGATTCTAATCTATTTCCACCTATTTTCAATCAATATATATTAGATTTTAACATCAAAATCATATGAATCAAAGTGAAAAATTGTGAAACTTTGTCAAGTTCTTGAAAAATAAGAATTTGAGTTTTGAGAGTCGATTTGGACTCGGATTTTGAAACTAATCATATATATGGACTCGTGGGGTTATAGTTAGTCGAAATCTACCCTTGGACTCGGGTTTTGACTGGGCGGGCCTTGGGTTGACTTTTGTTTACTTTTTGGAAGAAAGTGTACGGATCATGGCTTTATTTATTATAATTGTTTCCCCATGCATTGTTTAATGATATTAAGTCAATTTTGGTTAGATTTGAGCCGTGTTGAGGCGAATGTTAGGGGAAAAGCTATTTTCGAGGGTTGAATTAGCCTAGTTGAGGTAAGTATCTTGCCTAACTTTGTGTGGGGGAACTACCCCTTAGGATTTGGGATTGATTGTGTCATTTGTGCTATGTGAAAGCCGTGTACGCAAGGTGATGAGTGGGTACACGGGTTGTATGTGTTATCTGACTAGTTAGGCTACTTAGACTCTTTCCATGCTTTAATTGATTTGTCAAATCATGTTCTAAATTCTCATATTCAATCTATTCTTACTTGTGTTAGTGTATCCTTACATGTCTTAAATGACTTTGTTAACACTTGTTCTACATCCTACTTGATAATTTGCTCTTATGCTTTAGTTGAACATGTTGCCTTTTTTATTGTTACATGTTATCTCTTTCATTGTTGATTATCATTAATGAAGTCATTGTACATGCTATCTCTTTCATTGTTGATTATCTTTATTGAAGTCATTGTACATGTTATCTCTTTCATTGTTGATCATCATTATTTGAAGTCATTGTACATGATATCTCTTTCATCGTGGATTATCATTATTTGAAGTCATTGTTATACGTTATCTCTTCCATTGTGATTTATTCTTATTTAATATCATGATTACACATTATCTCTCTCATTGTTGAGTTATTGGTGTTGAAGTTGTGAAAGATGTTATCACATTTAGGTGAAGTTCTTTATTGTTGAGATATCCTTCTTGTTGAGAAATTTACATTCATTGCTATTGTTGATATTCTTGTACACATTGTGGTTGAGCCATGGGCTATTGTTATCGAAGCATTGATATTGTTGATTATTGGCAAGTTGTGACATATGGGCACTTGTGGTGTGAGTTGTTATTGTGGTATGATATTGATGCGCATGCGGCAGTATAAGGAAAGGGGTTAATGTGAATGTGGTGGCATAAGGTGGGAATTATGTGTGTGTTGCTTGTAAAGGAATTACGTGAAGACACAAGGCATCACTAGGTAGGCTAAAGTGCATGTAGCTATTTGGGGAAAAATATTTTCAAACCTATCTAAATGTAAGGCTTAAGCGGCAGTATAAGAAAAGATTGTGATTGAAATTGAGAAATGTGAATACGAGGCGGTACCTCGGTTGTGATTCTTATGATATACGAGGTGGTACCTCGGTTTTGATTCTTATTGTACACGAGGCGGTACCTCGGTTGTGATTCTTATGATATACGAGGTGGTACCTCGGTTTTGATTCTTATTGTACACGAGGCGGTACCTCGGTTGTGATTCTTATGATATACGAGGTGGTACCTCGGTTTTGATTCTTATTGTACACGAGGCGGTACCTCGGTTGTGATTCTTATGATATACGAGGTGGTACCTCGGTTTTGATTCTTATTGTACACGAGGCGGTACCTCGGTTGTGATTCTTATGATATACGAGGTGGTACCTCGGTTTTGATTCTTATTGTACACGAGGCGGTACCTCGGTTGTGATTCTTATGATATACGAGGTGGTACCTCGGTTTTGATTCTTATTGTACACGAGGCGGTACCTCGGTTGTGATTCTTATGATATACGAGGTGGTACCTCGGTTTTGATTCTTATTGTACACGAGGCGGTACCTCGGTTGTGATTCTTATGATATACGAGGTGGTACCTCGGTTTTGATTCTTATTGTACACGAGGCGGTACCTCGGTTGTGATTCTTATGATATACGAGGTGGTACCTCGGTTTTGATTCTTATTGTACACGAGGCGGTACCTCGGTTGTGATTCTTATGATATACGAGGTGGTACCTCGGTTTTGATTCTTATTGTACACGAGGCGGTACCTCGTTGTGATTCTTGTTGTTTATCTCATGTTGCAAAGACTTATTGGTGGGAACACTTCCTGTTGTTTTGTTCTTCCTTGTTCCATCAGTTATTGTCCGTATATGATCATTGTGGTTCTTTTCAATTGATTTCTTTATGTTATATTTGTGCTTTCGATCCTTTCATTAGTTTATGTTATTAACTTGCTTCATATTACTTATTTCTATATTTTCTGTTACGTCTTGTTATTACATTTTTATTCTGTTTATTATGTTTTAGTAGATGTCTTGACCTGTCCTCGTCATTACTCAACAGAGGTTAGGCTTTATACTTACTGGGTACCGTTATATTGTACTCATACTACGCTCCTACACATCTTTTTGTACAGATCCAGTTACGTCTGCTCGTGATGGACGTTACTAATCGACTGTTAGTTGCTTTTCGGAGACTTCAAGGTATACCTGCTCGGCGTACACAGGCCTCGGAGTCACCCTCCTTTATATTTCTTTCATGTTGTATTTTCTATTCATACAATGATTTAGTAGCCATTCTAGTTATTCTGTATAGCTTATGACTCACTTCCATCGGTTTTCGGAAAGTTGTTGTTCACATTCTGTTTTGGAAGACTATATGAGTTTTGTTAGTTCTATTTTAGTATTCCTGTTGATTATTCTTGTTGAGTTATATTAAATGTTAGGCTTACCTAGTCTTAGAGGCTAGGTTCCATCATGACCTCCTAAGGTTTGAAATGGGGTGGTGACACACTTAGTCCCAAGGTTGGAACCTTAAGTTGAAAGAGTTGATCGGAGTTTGACTTTTATGTAGATGACTCCAGAATGGAGTTATGATTGTTTAGATAGCTTTGTATGGTGATTGTAGACTTAGGAGTATGTCAGGATATCGATTTGGAGGTCTGTAGGTCATTTTGGCTTTAATTGGCGAAAGTTGGAAAGTTGAAGGTTTGGAAGGTTGAGAGGTTTGACCGAGAGTTAACTTTGTTGATACCGGGCTCGAATTTTGGTTCCGGGAGCTGTATTAGGTCTGTTGTGTCATTTATGATTGGTGTGCAAAATTTGAGGTCAATCAGAGTTGTTTTGATTAGGTTTCGGCATTGGTTTTAGAAGTTGGAAGTTCATTAATTTCAATAGGCTTGAATTGGGTGCAATTCATGAATTGATGTTGTTTTATGTAATTTGAGGCTTCGACTAAGATCATATCGTGTTTTAGGATATATTGGTATGTTTGGATGGGGTCCTGGGGGCCTCGGGTTTGATTCGGATTGAAATCGATGTTTTGGACTTAAGGATTGCTAAAGTTTAAAGCTTCTGGTGTGATTGCACATGCGTGATTTTTAGCCGCAAGTGCAAGACTGTAGTAGAGTCCAAGAGGTCGCAGAAGTTGTTATAGGTGGAGTTGTGAAATTGCACAGGTGCGAGCAATTTTCTGCACCTGGAGCTCGCAGGTGCGGGCAGCTGGTCGCAGAAGCGAAAATTGGTCAGGTGAGGCTGGAGTCGCAGAAGCTGAGCTTCTCCGCAGGTGCGAAAGCGCAGGAGCGAGGGCAGAACCACAGAAGTGGTCCCGCGGGTGCACAAGAGGGGCCGTAGGTGCGCTTGTTCGGGAATTAAGTGATTTTCACAGATGCGTACATGTGACCGCAGAAACGAGGAATTGGACCGTAGGTGCAGTTTTGCTTGACAGAACATAAATGTCGAAGGGTTTGGCATTTTTCTCATTTTTGGACTTGTGGATCTAGGTTAGGGGTGAAGTTTTAGAGGGATTTCACTATAAATCAAGAGGTAAACGACATTTGATCACTTTTGTCCAAAAATATTGAATACCTATTGATTTTTACACCTAGACTATGTGTGGTTGAGGTGAAATTTGGGGGATTTTTGGAGTGTGTATTGGAGAGTAAGATCTGGGGTTTTGAGGGTCGATTTGTGGTTTGCATTGGATGATTATAGTATGGTTGGACTTGTAAGTGAATGTGCGTTCGAATTTTGTGAATTGGTTCTGAGGTCCGAACCCGAGGTTGACGTTTTGGGTTGACTTTTTGAATTTGGTTAAAGATCTTAGCTTTATCGTATGCAATCAATTCCTATAGCTTGTATTGATTATATTAAGTTGTTATTGACTATATTCGAGTCGTTCAGAGGTCGATTCGTGAGGCAAGGGTTTGTTGGAGCATTGAGTTGCACACTTTGAGGTAAGTAACACTTTTAAACTTGGAACTGAGGGTATAAAACCCTAGAAAACGTATTATATGATTTGTCTTGGGGTGATACACATGCTAGGTGACGGACGGGCGTATAGGCCTGCACCGTGGTAATCATGATCCGGTTGATTCTTTTGTACTGTATTGTTATCAAGTATTGTCCTATCCGTGAAAACCTTACTTGTTAGAGTAATTGAACTGTGATTCATGTTAGAAATAATGTTTAGCCTATGTCCTTATTCTGTTGAGACCTAGTGAGGTATTTCTGCTGTTTTGAGTTATTTGCTTTAACTATAATTATGTACTCAGTCATGTTCCTTCATTTTCATATCATATCTCAACTTCTTTTATCCTTTACTGTTACATCACATGTTATTATGGTTTGGGCTGAGTAGTACGAGAGTCTGTCATACAAGCAGTAAGCGCATGCATAGTAATTTACGCACGTGCTTTGGTGAGAGGCTTTGATGCCAGGCACCCGTACAATGCGGAGTGATTGTGTATATAATGAGTGAGTATTTGAGATAGACAGATTGAGTACTCTGAGAGTGTGAGAACCTGGGAATATCGCTGTGATACCTTAAATTTGACATATAGACATATAGATATACCATTCCTCATGCTAGCTATACTTGACATGTTATTATCAGGGTTGGTCTTTAATTGTGAACTTGAAAGCATGTCTAAATTTTTGTACCATGAACGAGCTGAATATGGAAGTTTCTCTGAGTTATTTACTATTATTGTCACTATCTTACATGTGTTGTCATTATATTGGTTCTGACTGTATCCTTCTGAATTCATCACTGCTTTTAGCCCAAGGTTAGTCTTGTTAATTATTGAGTATATTTGGTCGGTTGTACTCATACTACACTCTGCACTTCGTGTGCAGATCCTGGTACATCTGGACGCGGTGATTTCTAGATCGTTGTCAGTACTTGTTTGGAGACTTCAAGGTAGCTGCTATGGCATCCACAAGTCTTAACTCTCTTTCCTTTTATTTTCTTCAATAATGTTCTATTATTCAGACAGTTGTACTGGAATTTTGGTTTAATATGATACTTAGTAGTGCTCATGTACTCGTTGACACCAGATTTTGGGGTGGTTGTAGTAGCATTTCAGCTATTTTTATCAGATGTTTATGACATTTTCCGATGTTGAGCTTATAAAAACATGTTTTATTCAAATGTTTAGCTATTATATGATTGTTGGCTTGCTTAGCAAGTGTGTTAGGTGGCATCACGACAAGTTAGAATTTTGGGTTGTGACACAATGATTGTTTTGTCGTATTGAGCTTCTTTGTCGAGCCGTAGTCATATACTTGTCTTATTGATTCATGATTTAGGGATTAAATGGCTTATTTCATTCATGATAAATATTATGATAAAACTTCTGAACATTGAAATTGCTTATTAATTTGTTGAGACGAATTGAATTACATGATTAGCCATAATTATCTTTTAGCCTTATGTGTTTTTATCCGCATTTCTATTATTCTGATTTAGTTCCTCTGATTATATTGTCTCATACATATATCTATGAGTTTAAGAGTTGAATATTCTGAAAAAATGAGAATTCTGGCACCATATATATTATGAGCAGTTATTGGTTACTTATAATGTTGTGTGGATCGGATTGCATGCCACAACGATATTATGTGTGGATTGGGTGGCACGATGTCACGACCCAAGTCCCACCAAAGGGGTCGTAATAGTACTTATTCTCTAAAACTAGGTAAGCTGACCACCTAACAAAATTAATTCAACAAAACATGATATAACAAGACAGAAATTTATATAAAAGCGGAAATAGAGTTAATGCAAGCATAAGTGGCGATAATCAAGAAAATCTCCCTAAATCTTGATAGTACAGAGTCACGGCCTCTAATCGAATACAAAAGAAAATCTCAAAAATACTGTTCGGATATAAAAATTGACAGTATCAATGTAGGATATGACTTTAAGGGACTACGATGGTCAATGCTTCTCTACCTTGAATCCTCGCGGTAAATGTAAGCTCTTAGTACATAGGTCTGCTGCCTCTAATACCTAAATCTGCATAAAAATGCCCAGAAGTGTAGTGTGCGTACAGCGCGGTAGGTACCCTATAAGAATCAGGACTAATCACGGTAAAGCAGTGAGGAGGTTCGAGTAATGTGATATTTACTAGTCAAATAACATGTAAAATATATCATAGACTAGCAACAGGAACTATAACAGAAACAATAGCAATAATCTCATAGGAACAAGTGATAACAATTCAATGCAAGTAATGGCTCAGCTTCAACAACAAGTCATCGAATTGAAATGCACACATACGGCACCTCGTGCCCGCATTTTTATCACAATAAAAATAATCACCCTTATCACTCCGCCCTGACCCAATCACAATAGCCACTCATATCGCTCTGCCCTGACAAAATCACAATTGCCACCTGTATCGCTCTGCCCTAACAAAATCACAACAACCACCAATATCGCTTTGCCCAGACAAAATAATAAAAGCAATCGTACCGCAAAAACCCTGTGCCAACACCCAATCAATCTGCTCCACATGTCCACATGTTCCCCAATAATCACAGAAAAATATTTCCAAAGTTTCATCAAGGATATGAGTTCATAATTTATCAACTAGATGCACAAGGACATGAAATAGCAAATTGTGGATGTGTATTTAACAAACAAAGCATACTTACGGCTAAAACAAGTGTAGTGATTATGTTCACATAGCCACCAAGTGATTAAGAATGTTTCATATACAATATATCCTCAAATAAACGCATGTTTCATAGACTAGGGTTTAGTTCAGTCCTAAGCCACACATAGCACTCGTGTATATGCCAGTCACCTCATGTACACGTCATTTTTCACATAACCCAAATAGGCAATTAAGTCCAAAGCTAAGGGGTATTCCTCCACACAAGGTTAGGCGAGATATATACCTAAAACAAGACAAATCAAGACTCTAAAAATCCCTTGCCTCTGAACGGGTCAAATCTAGCAAAAAATAACTCAATAACATCAAAATACCATACTAAACAACCCCAAACAATAATGATTTGATCTTCATACAAGTATATAAAGTCAACCCCTGGACCACACCTTGGAACCTAATAAAACACACAAATCCCGAATACTCGTTCCAATACGAGTCCATATATACAAGTTTAATTCCATTTCGACTATGAATCGAGGTTCAAATCCCTATTTTTCACTTTAGAAAAGTTTTGCCAAAATCTCCATATTTCTCTTGTTAAATCCCATGTTTTGATGTTAAATCTTGTGATGGATTCATGTGAATCTCATAGATATATGTTAGAATCACTTAGGCCTAAGCTGCAACCCTTCAAAACCGAGATCCCAAGTCTATGAAGTGGTGAAGAATGAAATAAAAATCCAAAAATCTTGTTTATATACAAAATCGGATCTCCCACAGTGTTGACAGCACTTTTCCTAGTGTGGTTCAAGCTTCCAACCGCACTCAAAATTTTGCGGCCCCAATCCAAGTTTTGCAGTCGTAATCCAGCAGTGACTGCACTTCTAGCCTTCACTAAAATGACCATAACATTATGCAAAAATGTCCAAATAACAAACCATTTGATTTTCTAGAAACTAGACTCAAAGGGCTACAACTTTTGATTTTGGATAATCTCCAAATTCCTCATAGATTGGGAGATACAAACCTGCAGATTTCTTGTTGCGACCCTCAGTGCGGTACACACTTTGGACATTGCCTCCGCACTCTAGGGTTTGTGGCTGCACTTGAGGCTTTGCCTCAACACTTCAAAAGTGCCTTAAGCACTCCAAAAAGTGCCTTCCAAACTTTTAGAGCTCTAGAACATCATCAAAGTGTCGAAATGCCCAAACTTATTCAAAACTCACCAGAACCTATCGGGACCCAATACTATCGTCCTAAAAACTCCATAAACACTATCCGCATCTATATAAGGTCTCAAAATACATATGGAAACATCACATAAAAGGATCAAAGACCAAACCACATGTTGAACTCTCTAAAGTCCATAAACTTCTAAACTTCCAATCAAGTGTCTGATTCATGCCTAACCAACTCGGATCACAATCAAACTTTGCACACAAGTCCCAAATGACAAAACGAATTTATTCCAAGTCCCTGAACCATAATCTGAAAACGATAGCCCAAACGTCAACTCCCTGTCATACCTATGAACCTCTAAACTTTCAAATTTTCAACGCCATTTAGAGTCTAATCAACCTAGGCACCTCCAAATCCAAATACGGACAAATGCCTAAGTCCAAAATCATCATACGAACCTATTGGAACCATTGAAACACCATTTTGGGGTCATTTAAACAAAAGTCAAACCCCATCAAACTCTTCTATCTTAAGCTTGCAACCTTGGAACTAAGTATTCCAATTCAATCAAAAAGCTTCCTGAAATCAAACCAACCATCCCCGTAGTCACATAATGTCGCGCCCCAATCTCGGGGAGTGTGACTGACGCTCAACCGAGTGAACCCGGTCGAGTAAGCCTATTAAACCTTTCTTACCCGACTCATTCGCAATCCAAAAAGGGATCGCATCACCATTTGTAAAACAGGGGAGAGATCAGTTATATAAATATATAAACGTTGCTAGTTCATTTTTCCTTATATACATTATG
>AWOL01S0007529.1:46882-128986 GCA_000715115.1 Nicotiana otophora | reverse complement strand
AAAATATGAAAACTTATACAAAAGAAGGACTACATGACCCCTAGGAGGAATGGGGCTCACCAAGACTGCTGTGAGGAGAGAAAGAGAGCACCACTATCTGCGATCGGCACTATCTGCGATGGAACCACCTATATCCATTCAAAGATGTAGCACCCCCGGCAAAAGGGACGTTAGTACTGTCGAATAGTACTAGTATGAAGGGCAAACACCAATCTTAGTAGAATGAACAGTGAAACAAAGAGAAGGCAATCATAATAATCAATAAGTACTTCACAGAAATACAAAGAAAGACCAAGTAAGGATCACATAGTTTCCCATTCAATCTTTCCATCTTTTTAGGTTAATAATCTTTAGTGACAAAGCCACAACTCACATTTCCACCGTGTTTTTACACGGAGTCCGGTCTCAGCCCGACCGGCTAAGCCATCTCAAGTGAGACATATCCATATCCACAATGTAAATCATTAATTCCAACACAAATGCCACCATGTGTACAGCATGGCGTCCAATCTCGGCCCGATCGGCTAAGCCATCTCACTTGAGACATAACCTCTTTCAATTGTTCACTCAATTCACATTTCTTTCCCATCTTTCGTTACATAGCACAAACAGCCTCATTTATTAAGTAGTTCTTGGCACTTGGGAACATTTCACAATTCAAGTCTTTTCCCTTTTTATCCGTTCAAATAACATCATCATTCATATCGATAGGTACCATCACATAAGGTATTGCACATATAAGGGAAGGAATTTGGAAAAATTCATAATAACGTTCTCAAGTAGCATGATGACATAGTAAGCATCTAAAACAATGAGGGAACATGAATCTTTCAACCCAACACACTAAGGCAAACAACTTTGGTATTATCAAGTCGGAACTTACACCAATTATTCGGACACCAGGAGTTCGATTCTAGGAAGAAGAGAGTTAGCCATACATACCTCAATTGCGCTTCTTCAGACTCTACAATTATCTGGAACCCTTAGCAACCTCAATCTATTTTTGCAATATACAAATTGAACCCAAAATTAGGAAAACGTTCATGGTTCTAGTTCACTTTTTATTTTTCCTACACTCTTTATCACATGCATGCAAGATAAACAACCCTTACATCCATGGACCATCTTATTAATACCCCATTATAGCTATGTTTGAAATTAAGAGCTGGGGTGATGAAGTCTTACCTTTTTGGATGAAGAATTTGGTACTCTACTTGAATATTTCCAAGCTTTGAGTGATGGTTGAAGATTAATTGATGGGAATTAGTCCCTCCCTCTAGAACCCTCTCTCTCTCACACTAGAAATATCATAAAGGAGCCTCAAAATAGACTAAATGGGTGTTTTAACAGAATGGGGTCAGGTTTTAAATTAAGAAAAATGGTGCCCCGACATAGGTCTGCGGTCGCATATGCGACCGCATAATGGTTATGCGGTCCGCAAAGTGACCGCAAAAATGGCCCTTAGGGGCCTAAACCTTCGGCTTAGGTATGCGACTAGTATGCGGTTCGCATACTTATTCTGCGGTCGCATAATGCACCGCAGAACTCCCTTCGCAGAAACCCAAGAGGAATTATGCGACCGATATGCGGTCCGCATATCGATTATGCGGTCACATAATCGACCGCAAAACTGACCTCAAGTTGGCCAAACTTACTGCTTTACGCTGCGGCCATTATGCGGTCCGCAGAGTGATTATGCGGCCGCATAATGGGCAGCAGAAATGCGTTCTTCAGCGAAACATTTTCCTCTCAGTCCATAGGGTACTGTTCAACCCAAAAAGTCTGAACCGCGGTGAGCTATTTCTACTATAGTAACGCAGGAATCTATCTTGGCACCACGAAACCCTGAGTTTTTGGTTACAATTTTTACGGGTCCTTACCTCCTCCCCCACTTAAGATCGTTCGTCCTCGAATGAGGATCAAGGTTCACTTAACACAGTTTCAGTCATGCCACATATCATCAGCCCCAAATTTGCCTAACTTCCTAATGTCCTGAAAATTTTGCCAGAGTTTCCTTTGTATTTAGGCCTATCCACCTGTCAGAGAGCCCCCAAAACACACCTTAGCAACATATATAGAATTAAATGACACAATAGAATGCAAAATAACACCAACCGAAGCCTCGTGGGGGACATATAACTAGAAAGGAGTGTCTGTATATTAGCCGAACAAGTGATACAAAATTTAGGGGAAACAACTTCATAGAACTATTACATGGCTATTCAAACAAATGAGGGTGCTTTTCTTTCATTTCATTCTCGGCTTCCCAAGTATCTTCTTCGACTTGTTGGTTTCGCCATAACACCTTCACAGATGCAATTTCTTTGTTCCTCAACTTCCGGACCTGTCTATCAAGGATAGCAACAGGAATCTCTTCATACGACAGTTATTTACTAACCTCGACGGTCTCAACCGGCACGATAGCGGACGGATTTCCAACTACCTTCTTCAACATGGACACATGGAACACCGGGTGCACTAATGACATCTCAGGTGGTAGATGAATCTTGTACACCACCTGACCTATCCTTTGAGTAATTCTATACGGCCCGACATACCTCGGACTTAATTTTTCTTTCTTTCCAAACCGTATGATCCCCTTCATGGGAGATACCTTCAAGAACACCCAATCATCTTCCTTGAACTCTAAGTCTCTGCAACGAACATCTGAGTAGGATTTTTGACGACTCTGAGTAGTTTTCAACTGCTCTTTTATGATCTTAACCTTTTCCATAGCCTGATGCACAAGGTCTGGTGCTATTAGTTCAACTTCTCCAACCTCGAACCACCCAATCGGCGATCTACATCGTCTACCATACAAGGTATCAAACGGCGCCATCTGAATAATAGCATGGAAGCTGTTGTTATAAGCAAATTCTATGAGTGGAAAATGATCATCCCAACTACCATTGAAGTCAAGCACACACGCACGCAACATGTCCTCATGCGTCTGAATAGTCCGCTCTACTTGCCCGTCAGTCTGTGGATGGAAAGCCGTGCTAAGATTTACCTGTGTACCCAAACCTTGCTGAAATTTCTTCCAGAAATTAGCTGTGAACTGGGCCCCTCGATCGGAAATGATGGAAACTGGAGTGCCATGAAGCCTGACTATGTCCTTGATATACGATTGAGCATATTGGTCCGCAGTGTCGGTGGATTTAACTGGTAAGAAGTGTGCTGATTTTGTGAGTCGATCCACAATCACTCAAATTGAGTCAAACTTACGTGGAGTGTGCGGCAAACCTACCACAAAATCTATATTGATCATTTTCCATTTCCATATTGGAATTTTTATACTCTGTACTAACCCACCGGGCCTTTGATGCTCGGCCTTCACTTGTTGACAGTTTGAACATTTTGCCACAAAGTCCGCCACACCCCACTTCATGTTATTCCACTAGTAAGCTTCCTTGAGGTCATGATACATTTTTGTAGAACCGGAGTGCACGGAATATCTAGAAGTATGAGCTTCTGCCATGATTCTTTCCCGAAGACCATCTACGTTTGGAACACATAACCGCCCTTGGTACCATACTGTATCGTCATCCATGCCAAGAGAAAAAGCTGTAGTCTTGTGTTTATGAATCCCTTCCTTCAGTTACACCAACACTGGATCATTGTATTGCTTCTCCTTGACCTCCGTCACAAGCGATAATTCCTCCCTATTCCGCACAATCACTTCCCCTTCATTAGAGTCCGCCAGACGAACTCCCAAACTGGCTAACTGGTGAACCTCCCGGGCTAAGGGCCTTTGACATGCCTCCAAGTGAGCCAAACTACCCATAGATTTCCGACTAAGAGCATCCGCCACCATATTAGCCTTCCCCGGATAATACAAAATGTCGATGTCATAATCTTTGAGCAACTCAAGCCACCTTCTCTGCCTTAAGTTCAATTCCTTCTGCCTGAAAATGTATTGAAGCCTTTTGTGGTCCGTGAATACATCTACATGGACTCCATACAAATAATGACGCCAAATTTTTAATGCAAAAACCACCGTCGCAAGTTCTAAATCATGAGTTGGATAGTTCTTTTCATGATTCTTAAGTTTCCTTGAAGCATATACTATTACCTTACCATGTTGCATTAATACACACCCAAGACCGATCCTTCAAGCATCACAATACACCATAAACCCCTCGGTACCCTATGGCAGGGTCAATACCGGCGCCAAAGTCAATCTTGCTTTCAATTCCTAGAAGCTCCTTTTACAAGCATCGGACCACTGGAACTTAACCGCCTTCTACGTCAATTTAGTCAATGGAGAGGCAAGAGTGGAGAACCCCTCCACGAACCTCCTATAATACCCGGCCAAACCCAAGAAACTGCGAATTTCTGTTGGAGTACTAGGTCTAGGCCAATCCTTCACCGCTGCAATCTTTTGAGGATCAACCTTAATTCCTTCTCCGGAGACGACACGACCTAGGAATGTAACGGATTCAAGCCAAAATTCACATTTTGAGAACTTTGCATGCAATCGGTGTTGATGAAGAGTCTGCAGAACTGCCCTGAGGTGGTCGGCGTGATCCTCTTGACTTCGTGAATATACAAGGATGTCGTCAATGAATACTATCACAAAAGAGTCAAGAAACGGCCTAAATACTCGATTCATAAGATCCATGAAAGCTGCTGGGGAATTTGTTTGCCCGAAAAACATTACCAAAAATTCAAAATGCCCATACCGGGTTCTGAAAGCTGTTTTCGAAATATCCTGCTCCCTTACCTTCAATTGATGGTACCCGGACCGCAAATCAATTTTGGAGAAGAACTTAGCACCTTGTAATTGGTCAAACAAATCATCTATTCTAGGCAATGGGTATTTGTTTTTGATTGTGACGTTGTTGAGTTGCCGGTAATCAATACACATCCGCAGCGATCCATCTTTCTTTCTGACAAAGAGAACCGGTGCGCCCCAAGGTAAAACACTCGGTCGGATGAAACCTTTCTCTAGCAAATCCCTTAGTTGTTTCTTTAGCTCTTTTAATTATGTCGGCACCATTCTATAAGGTGGAATGGATATAGGCTGCGTGCCCGGCATCACATCAATCCCAAAATCAATCTCCCTGTCTGGAGGAATTCCCGGGAGCTCATCCGAAAATACATCGGGGAATTCATTCACAATTGGTACAGATTCAAGGGTAGGAACCTCAGCAGTGGTGTCCGTAACTCGGACCAAATGATAAATACATCCATTCCTAATCATCTTTGTGGCCTTAAGGTAAGAAATAAACCTACCTTTTGGCATAACATTATTCCCCTCCTACTCAACAGCTGGCTCGTTAGGAAACTCAAGCCTCATGATTCTGGCTCGGCAATCAAGTTTGGCAAAACATGAATAAAGCCAATCCATTCCCATTATTACATCAAAATCAATCATTCCTAGTTCAATAAGATCGGCCATGGTATCCCGACCACGCACCGTGACAACACAATCCCTATAAACTCGTGCGGCCATAATAGACTTGCCAACTAGAGTAGATACAGAGAACGGCTCATGAAGCTGTTCAGGTTCTATCCCGAAGCTCGTAGCAACATAAGGAGTAACATAGGAAAAAGAAGATCTGGGATCAATAAGGGCATACACATCATGAAATTGAATAGTCAATATACTTGTGACGACATCTGGGGAAGCCTCGGCACTCTGTCGACCACTCATAGCATAGAACCGGCTGGGTCCTCCCGAACTCTGTGCACCACCCCTAGCTACACCACGCCCTGTGGGTGCTGGAGAGCCTTGAGCTGGAGGGGGTGCTGAAGATGTAGCAGCTGTAGGACTGGATGACTGAGTTGTGCCCTGCCTGCACCTTGATGGGATGCACGACACTCCCTCTGAATATGACCGCTCATTCCGTATCTGTAACATACTAGCATGTCCAGGTAGCAGACTCCTGAATGTATCCTCCCACACTTAGGGCATGGGGCCCTCTACTGCTGCTGGAATCTCCCTCATGATCGCCCCTGATCGTGGGACCCCATGCTGCCCTGACCGGGCCTAAAGCTACTCCCTTGCTACTGACCGTGCCCTGATGGCGGGGCACTAGCTGAAGACTGAGCATAAGACTAGGACGGCCCTGATGATCCTCCCCGAAAAGTTGATCTCCCACCTCCGAATGAATCCCCAAGGTTTCCCGATGATCGGGCCTTACTACTACTTTCCCGTTCTATCCTGAGCTTTCACTTTCGAGCCTCCGTATCTTGGGCAAATGCCACCATCCTTCCATAGTTCATGTCAGAATTTAGAGCATCTGTGGCTGCTTCATTAATAACCAAAGGGCTAAGGCCCTGCACAAATCGACGCACCCTAGCCTCCATTGTCGGCATCATATGAACAGCATACTTTGACAGGCGCACGAACTCCATGTGATACTCCCAAACATTCTTATTACCCTGTTTAAGAGTTTCAACTCCACAGCACGGGCTACCTTAGTCTCGGTAGGCAAGAAATGGTCTATGAAGACATCCGTAAACTCACTCCATCCCGCTGGAGGGCTCCCCTCCTCACGGGAATCTTCACACATCTCAAACCAGGGATATGCCACCCGTTGCAGATGATAGGAGGCCAACTCTACTCCCTCTGTCTCCCTAGCACGCATAACATGGAGAGTCTTATGCATATTATCAATGAAATCCTGAGGGTCTGCCCCGGGATCAGTACCTGTGAACACTGGAGGGTCTAACTGAAGAAACCTGTTTATCCTGGAACCGGAAGAATCTCCTTGCAAGCTAAATGAGGTGGGTGCAACATTTGACCTCTGAGCCTGGGAAGCTACTAACTGAGTCAGCATCTGAATAGCTCCCCTAAGATCTCTATCAGAAATACCGGGACCGGAAGCTGGGGCTGGAGATAGAATAGGTATATCGGCGGGAGGGATTGTGGCACCCTTCGTGGGTGTAGTAACTGGAGTAGTTTGTTCTAGATTAGACGAATCAGGCCATGTGGTAGTAGGGGGATTATCCTCACCCGCATTATCAAGTAAGGGATCAACAACCACTCCTTGGGTGGCATTAGCTTCTTGGCCAATTCTCGCTCTCTTCTTAGGTGTCATTTACTGAAAGTTAGAACAATGCACGAGTTAGGGGAAAACAACCTTGTGTTACGCTCTATCGCACGAAATAGAACATTAATGAAGGGTATCATTCTTAAATGTCCAAATAGCCCCCTAATTATAGATGTGGTCGACAACACACCGATAAGAAGGGCTCTACTAGACACGGCTCTGAGACATCCTAGGACACTTTAAAACCTTAGGCTCTGATACCAAGTTTGTCGCACCCCAACCTTGGGGAGCGCGACCGGCGCTCAACCGAGTGAACCCGATCGAGCAAGCCTATTAAACCCTTCCTACCTGACTCATTCGTAATCCAAAAAGGGATCGCATCACCATTTGTAAAACAGGGGAGAGATCAGTTATATAAATATATAAATGTTGCTAGTTCATTTTTCCTTATATACATTATGCCATAGTTGAGTTTCCAAAATACAACGCGATCCAACGACCACTCCAACATACATACATGACCCATATAAACGACTATGAAGCCTTTAAGAGTACAAAAGAGCAACATGCCAATGCCGGCAACAAGGCCCCGGCTATACCTCAAAATATAAAAACTTATACAAAAGAAGGACTACATGACCCCTGGGAGAAATGGGGCTCACCAAAAACTATTGTGAGGAGAGAAATAGAGCACCACTATCTGCGATCGCCACTATCTGCGATGGAACCACCTACATCCATTCAAAGATGTAGCGCCCCCGGCAAAAGGGACGTTAGTACTGTCGAATAGTACTAGTATGTAAGGCAAACACCAATCTTAGTAGAATGAACAGTGAAACAAAGAGAAGGCAGTCATAATAATCAATAAGTACTTCACAGAAATACAAAGAAACACCAAGTAAGGATCACATAGTTTCTCATTCAATCTTTCCATCTTTTTAGGTTAATAATCTTTAGTGCCAAAGCCACAACTCACAATGCCACCGTGTTTTTACACGGAGTCCGGTCTCGGCTCGACCGGCTAAGCCATCTCAAGTGAGACATATCCATATCCATAATGTAAATCAATAATTCCAACACAAATGCCACCATGTGTACAACATGGCGTCCGATCTCGGCCCGATCGGCTAAGCCATCTCACTTGAGACATAACCTCTTTCAATTGTTCACTCAATTCACATTTCTTTTCCATCTTTCGTTACATGGCATAAACAGCCTCATTTATTAAGTAGTTCTTGGTACTTGGGAACATTTTACAATTCAAGTCTTTTCCCTTTTTATCCGTTCAAATAACATCATCATTCATGTCGATGGGTACCATCACATAAGGTATTGCACATATAAGGAAGGAATTTGGAAAAATTCATAATAACGTTCTCAAGTAGCATGATGACATAGTAAGCATCTAAAACAATTAGGGAACATGAATCTTTCAACCCAACACACTAAGGCAAACAAATCTGGTATTATCAAGTCGTAACTTACACCAATTACTCGGACACTAGGAGTTCGATTCTAAGAAGAAGAGAGTTAGCCATACTTACCTCAATTGCGCTTCTTTAGACTCTACAATTATCCGGAACCCTTAACAACCTCAATCTATTTTTGCAATATACAAATTGAACCCAAAAATAGGAAAACGTTCATGGTTCTAGTTCACTTTTTTTCCCACAATCTTTATCACATGCATGCAAGATAAACAACCCTCACACCCATGGACCATCTTATTAATACCCCATTATAGCTATGTTTGAAATTAAGAGCTGGGGTGATGAAATCTTACCTTTTTGGATGAAGAATTTGGTACTCTACTTGAATATTTCCAAGCTTTGAGTGATGGTTGAAGATTAATTGATGGGAATTAGGCCCTCCCTCTAGAACCCTCTCTCTCTCACACTAGAAATATCATAAATGAACTTCAAAATAGACTAAGTGGGTGTTTCAACGAAATGGGGGTCGGGTTTTAAATTAGGAAAAATGGTGCCCCGACACAGGTCTGCGGTCACATATGCGATCGCATAATGGTTATGCAGTCCGCAAAGTGACCGCAGAAATGGACCTCAGGGGCCTAAACTTTTGGCTCAGGTATGCGACCAGTATGCGGTCCGCATACTTGTTCTGCGGTCGCATAATGCACCGCAGAACTCACTCTGCAGAAACTCAAGAGGAATTATGCGACCGATATACGGTCCGCATATCGATTATGCGGTCTCATAATCTACTGCAAAACTGACCTCAAGTTGGCCAAACTTACTGCTTCACTCTGCGGCCATTATGCAGTCCGCAGAGTGATTATGCAGCCGCATAATGGGCTGCAGAAATGCATTCTTTTGTGAAAGATTTTCCTCTCAGTCCGAATTGTACTGTTCAACCCAAAAAGTCTGAACTGCAGCGAGCAAGCTCGCCTCGAAGAATTTCTACTATAGTAACGCAGGAATCTATCTATCTTGGCACCACGAAACCCCGAGTTTTTGGTTAAACGTTTTACGGGTCCTTACACATAACAACAAATACACATATGGGGAGCATCAAATGGGGAAAAGAGTCTCAAATACACAAAATTACCAACTAGATCATTACATTCTCTCCCTCTTAAACAAACGTTCATCCTCAAACAGGTTTAGAATCATACCCAGGATATCAAAAAGTTGAGGGTATATGCTCTGCATATCATGTTCAGTCAACCAAGTTGCCTTCTAAACCAGTTGACATTTCCACTAAACCTTCACCGCTACAATATCCTTCGACCTCTGCTTTTGAAACTTCCTACACAAAATGGGCACTAGGTCCTAAATAAAAAGTCAAATCCTTGTCCAAAAGCACCACGCTAAAATCCAACACATGTGACGGATCCTCATAGTACTTCCAAAGCATGGAAACATGAAACACTGTATGAACTCCCGATAAGGTAGGTGGAAAATCAAGTATGTTGTCCACCTCTCCAACTCTCTCTAGAACCTCAAAATGACCAATATACCGAGTGCTCGACTTGCCCTTCTTCCCGAACCTATCACACCCTTCATGGGCAATACTCTGAGTAAAACCCTCTCACTCACCATGAATGCCATATCACGAGCCTTCCTATCAGCAAAACCTTTTTACCTGGACTGCGTTGTACGAAGCCGTTCCTGAGTCACTTTCACCTTCTCCAAAGCATCACAAACCAAACCAGTGCCCAACAACGTAGCCTCCCCAGGCTCAAATCAACCAACTCGAGAATGGCATCGCCTCCCATATAAGACCTAATACAGATCCATTTGTATGCTCGACTTGTGGCTGTTGTTGTAGGAAAACTCTACTAACGATAGAAACGGATCCCGCTGGCTCGTAACATGTCTTTGATGATCTGATAGTTCGCTCGGACTGTCTGCCGTCTAGAGATGAAGTCATGCTCAACTCAACCTGTGTGCTCAACTCACGCTGCACGGCTCTCCAAAAATGTGAAGTAAATTGAGTACCTCAATCCGAGATAACACATGCAAGCACACCATGTAGGTAGTCATGATTGGAATGAAGTGTGCAGACTTGGCCACTCTGTCCACAATGACCCACACAACATCAAATCTCCTCAGGGTCTGTGGCAACCCAACCACAAAATCCATAGTGATACGCTCCCACATCCACTCCGGTATATCTAGCCTCTAAGGCAACCCACTAGGTCACTGATACTCACACTTACCCTACTTACAGTTCAAACACCGTGCAATATACTCAACAATATCTTTCTTCATGCTCTGCCACCAATAATGCTGCTTTAAATTATGGTACCTCTTCACGGCACCCGGATGAATGGAATACCGCGAACTATGGGCCTCTTTAAGAATCATCTCCTGCAACCCATCCACATTAGGAACACAAATCCGGCATTAAAGCCTCAATACCCCATCATCACCAATAGTCACCTCCTTAGCATCACCATGCTACACTCTATCCTTAAAGATAAGCAAGTGGCGATCATCATAATGACGCACCTTAATGAGCTCCAACAAACACGACTAATATTCAGCACAGGCATGAACCCTCCCCGACTCTAAAATATCCAATCTCACCAACCTATTGGACGAAACCTGAATGTAAGGCCCGGTAAAATTATACCTAAAACCCGGGGTTTCGTGGTACCGAGTTAGACTTATGTGTTGATGATTGTAGAACCTGGGGTTTTGGGTTGAACAGTGCATTGGGGAGTTGAAGAAAAAATTTGGAAGTACATGGCATTTCTGCGGTCAATTCTACGATTGCATAACTGATCTGCGGACCGCAGATCTGGCGCAAACTGAAGCAGAAATCTAGGCATATTTTTGGACCATTATGCGGTCCATTATGTGGTCACATGTCATTTAGTGGGCCACACAACCTATCGCATATCCAACACAAAAATTTTGCGGGCCGCTCAACCCATCATGTCGTCTCCAGAGAAGTAATTGAGGATGCTCCTCAGAAGATTACAGCTGTGAAGAATTGGCCTAGACCTACTACCCTAACAGAGATTCGCAGTTTCTTGGGCTTAGTAGGATATTACAGGATGTTTGTCGAGGGGTTCTCTACTCTTTCCTCTCTGTTGAATAAATTGATGTAGGAGGCGGTTAAGTTCCAATGGTCAAATGCTTATGAAACAAGCTTCCAAGAGTTGAAGTCAAGATTGAATACGGCATCGGTGTTGACCCTACCAGAGGGTATAGATGGGTTTGTGGTATATTACGATGCTTCAAGGATCGGAATTGGGTGTGTATTAATGCATGGAAAGGTGATAGCTTATGCTTCTAGGCAACTCAAGAATCATGAAAAGAACTCTCCAACACATGACTTAGAGCTTGCGGCGGTGGTATTTGCATTGAAAATTTGACGTCATTATCTATGTAGGGTCTATGTGGATATATTCACGGACCATAAGAGTCTTCAATATATTTTCAAATAGAGTAAATTGAATCTGAGGCATAGAAGATGGCTTATTTACTCAAGGATTATGACATTGATATCCTATATCATCTGGGAAGGCTAATGTTGCGGAGGATGCTCTTAGCCGAAAAGCTATGGGTAGTTTGGCTCACTTGGAGGCATGTCAATGGTCGTTGGCCAAGGAGGTTCATCGGTTGTCTAGTTTGGGAGTTTGTCTTGTGGATTCTAGTGAAGGAGAAGTGATTGTGCAAAATAGGGCTGATTCATCGCTTGTTGTGGAAGCCAAGGAAAAGCAATACAATGACCCATTGTTGGTAGAATTGAAGGAGGGGATTCATAAACATAAGACCATGGCCTTTTCTCTTGGCATGGATGATGGTACACTAAGATACCAAGGGCGGCTATGTGTTCCAAATGTAGATGGTCTCCGGGAAAGAATCATGACCGAGGCTCACACTTCTAGGTATTCTATGCACCCGGGCTCTACAAAGATGTATCATGATCTTAAGGAAGTCTACTGGTGGAATGATATGAAGGTCATGTACCAAAGGCCAGGTGGGTTGGCACATAATATAGAAATTCCCATGTGAAAGTGGGAGATGATCAATATGGACTTTGTGGTGGGACTACCTCGCACGCCTCACAAGTTCAACTCGATTTGGGTAATTGTTGATCGACTTACAAAATCATCACACTTCTTACCTGTTAAGGCTACCGACATAGCAGAACAGTATGCTCAGTTTTATATCAAGAAAATAGTCAGGTTGCATGGCACTCCAGTTTCTATTATCTCGCATCGAGGAGTACAGTTCACGGCTAATTTTTGGAAGAGATTTCAACAAGGTTTGGGTACTCAGGTGAATCTTGGTACAGCCTTTCACCCGTAGACTGACGGGCAGGTAGAGCCGACTATTCAAACGCTTAAGGATATGTTGCGCGCTTGTGTTCTTGACTTCAGGGTAATTGGGAAGATCAATTGTGGCTCATAGAGTTTTCCTACAATAACAGTTATCATGCTAGCATTTAGATGGCATTGTTTGAGGCTTTATATGGTAGGAGATGTAGATCTCCCATAGGGTGGTTCGAGATTGGGGAAGCGGAGTTGATAGGGCCAGACCTAGTGCATCAGGCTATGGAAAAGGTTAAGATCATTAAGGAGCGGTTGGAAACTGCTCAGAGTCATCAGAAGTCCTATTCAGATGTTCGTTGTAGAGATTTGGAGTTCAAAAACGATGATTTGGTATTTTTGAAGGTTTCCCCTATGAAGGGTATAATGTGGTTCGGTAAGAAAAGGAAATTGAGTCTGAGGTATGTTGGACCGTACAAAATCATTCAGAGGATTGGTCAGGTGGCTTACAGGTTCGGACTATCTCCAGAGATGTCTTTAGTGCACTCGGTGTTTCATGTATCCATGTTAAAGAAGGTGGTTGGAGATCCATCGCTTATTATTCCGGTTGAGACTATTAAGGTTAATGAAGAATTGACTTACGAAGAAATTTCAGTTTCCATTCTTGATAGGCAAGTTCCAAAGTTGAGGAACAAAGTGATTGCCTCCGTGAAAGTACTATAGCGGAACCAGTAGGTTGAAGAGGCCACTTGGGAGGCCGAGGAAGAAATGAAGAAGAAATACCCTCATTTGTTTGAATATCCATGTATTTATAAAGTTGTGTTCTATGAAAATGCTAAGAGTTTACCTTCTATGAATTATGTATCATTTGTATAGTTGATGTTAAGGGTGTTCCTTTTTGGTGATATACTGCTCGTGAGGCCACGATTGGCGTTGTTTTTATGTTATGTTGCATCATTGGTCCATGTATATGTTGTTAGGGTTAGTTTCTGGGATTCTCTAATAGGTGGATAGGCCCAGTTACAAGGGAAACTCTAGCGAAAATTTTGGAAATTTGGGGAGTTAGTCAAAAGTTTGGAACTGTTGGTGTGTGTTAAAGCATGGGTTGCATCTCCAAATGTTATATCTTTAAGTCATGATTCAAATAAAGGCTATTATGTCAAATTGTGTAAGAAATATCAATGTGTTTAATATTCTTATCTGCTCAATATGTGGACTTAAAGTCTTGAATAGAGATGATCTATTGTTGATGATCCGTGATAAGGTTTGAAAGTGAAAGAGATGAATGTGAAGTATGAAATACGGCCAACATGCCAAGAGTGACATTGTGTTATGGACATCGGTGCCAATGAACTGAATGATATATAAAAGATAATGAAATGAGTTGTCAACCCTTTAAGTAAATAAACACCCTGGAGGTATCGTTCGTCACTGAGGAAGGGTAGGTTGATATAACCTAACCCCGAAACTACACATGCTGGTGTAGGAGTGAATTGTGATTGTACCCCTTTATTGGGATGAGATTGATATGAAGAGAACATTCCCCTTTATTGGGATGAGATGATTGCTAGAAAAGGTTGATGTCGATCCACATGGCATTGTGGTGAGACGGCCTAGCCTGTCGGGTCGTGATCGGACGCCATGCCGCACACATGGTGGTGATTATGCTTGAAATTGTTATTGAGGTATTGATTGAAATCGTGATAATGATTGTGATTGTGGTTGATGTCTTTGGATGAGATGGCCTAGCTGATCGGGTTGTGATCGAACTGCGTGCTAAAATCACGGTGGTATATCGGTGCTAAGATCTCCCAACCTAAAATAATGAAAATTTACTTGACACTTATCTTTCTCCTAATTTGTTGTTTTAGTATTGTCTGAGGCTTCCATTGATTTATGATTGTCCTTCCTTGTGTTATCATTCGTTCTAACGAGAGGGTGTTTAGTTTTACATACTAGTACTATTCCATATGTACTAACGTCCCTTTTGCGGGGGGCACTGCATCTTTAATGGATGCAGGTGGTTCCGCAGCAGGTGGCATTGATCATTGATAGAAGTACACCCTCTTCTCAGCAGATTTGGTGAGCCCCAATTCATTTGGGGTCATATATCTTTTGTCCCATATGTATTATGTTTTGAGGTATAGCCGGGGCCTTGTTACCGGTATTATCATATTATTTTGTATCCGTAGAGGCTCTGTAGACACAGTGTGGGTTGTATATGGGTGTTGGGAAAGTCAAACTAGCCTTGTTGTATTTGAATCACTTGTTGCACTTTAACTGTGATTGTGTATGTATTTTGAGACTATAAGATAAAGTGACTAATGGTAATGGAATTGGCATTGTTCATGGAATCCACTCCATGTTCAATTAATGATATAAATGTATCTTCTCTTTATTCATGGGTGAGTGGGGTAGAAGGTATTGTAAAGGCTTGCTTGACCGGGGTGTCTCGGTTGAGCATCGGTCGTGCTCTCCTAGGTCAGGGCGTGACACTGAACGTCCATAGCGTAAGTCCTCCCCCTTGCTAGAATAAAAGGAAGCTTCCCCATACTCTCCTACTTCATACTCAAGGCATCGGCCACAACATTAGCCTTCCTCGGATGATAAAGAATTGTGATATCATAGTCCTTCAATAGATCCAACCACCTTTGTTGCCTCAAGTTCAAGTCCTTTTACTTGAATAGATGCTAGAGACTCCGGTGTTCCATATATAGCTCACAGGACATGCCATATAAGTAGTGCATCAAAATCTTGAGCGCGTGTACAATAGTTGTCAACTCTAAATCATGCACTAGGTAGTTCTTCTCATGGGTCATCAACTAACGCAAAGCACATAGAATCAACTAACAATCCTGCAACAACACATACCTAATGCAACCCGTGAAGTATCAAATTAGATTGTATATGACCTGATCCTGAAGGCAAAATCAAAACTAGGGTTGTAGTCAAAGTCGTCTTGAGCATCTAAACTCTCTCCTCACCCTCATCAGACCATATGAATGGAGAACTCTTTTGAGTCAGTCTAGTTAATGGGGCTGCAATAGATTAAAACCCCTCCACAAACCTACGGTAATATCCAGCCAAACCTAGAAAACTCCTAATCTCGGTAGCGGTAGAAGGTCTGGGCCAACTCTGAACTGCCTCAATCTTTTTCGAATCCACCTTAATCCCCTTATTGGACACCATATGACCAAAGAATGCCACTAAGTCTAACCAGAACTCGCACTTGGAGAACTTTGCATATAGCTTCTTCTCCCTCAAAGTATGGAGAATGTTCCTCAAATGCTACTCAAGCTCCTCCCGGTTGTGAAAATACACCAATATATCATCAATAAACACAATCAAAAACGGAATCTAGATAAGGCCAAAACATGTTGTTCATCAAGTTCATAAAAGCTACTGGGGCATTGGTCAGCCCAAAAGACATCACCACGAACTCATAATGTCTGTAATGGGTCCTGAAGGCCATCTTAGGAATTCCCTAAGCTAGAATCTTCAACTGATGGTACCCTAATCTCAAATCAATCTTTGAGAATACCCTAGCACCATGAAGCTGATCAAATACATCATCAATATGTGGCAGTGGATACTTGTTCTTGATAGCGACCTTTTTCAATATCATGTAGTCAATGCACATTCTCATGGAATCATCCTTCTTCTTCACAAATAGAACCAGAACACCTTAAGGTGAAACATTCGGCCTGCTAAAATCTTTATCTAGCAATTCCAACAACTGTTCCTTTAAATCCTTCAATTCTGCTAGATCCATGTAGAACGGTGGAATAGATATGGGCGGAGAGCCCGGTGCCAAGTCAATACCAAAATTAATATGCCTCTCGGGTGGCATGCCCGGAAATTCTGCAGGAAAAACATCTGAAAACTTCCTCACTACGGGGAATAAATCAACCGTGGGAGTAATAGAACTCACACCCCTTACAAAGGCTAAGTGCGCTAAGAACTCCTCTAAAACATCTGTTTAGCCTTTAGATAAGACACCACTCTACTAGGAACATGAACCAAGGAACATCTCAACTCCAACCTCGGTAACCCTGGCATAGCCAACCTCACGGTCTTACTCTGACAATCAATAATAGCGCGGTACGGGGATAACCAATCCATACCCAAAATCACATCAAAATCCATCATATTAAGCAGCAGAAGATCAACCCTAGTCTCAAATCCCCAAATAGTGACCAAACAAGAGTATCAAGACTAAACCCGGTGAAGTAGTGACGAGGTTTAAGTCATGTGATACTCACTAGTCAAATAACTTGTGCAATATATCATAGACTTTCAACAGAAAGTATAACATAAACAATAATAATAATCTCATTCGAACAAGTGATAAAATTCAATACAAGTAACGACTCAACTTCAACAATATGTCATCAAATAGAAATGCACACATACGATACCTCGTGCCCACATTTTTATCATAATAAGAATATTGACACTTATATCTCCGCCCTGACACAATCACAATAGCCACCTGTATCACTTTGCCCTGACAAAATCACAATAGCCATCTATATCGCTCCGCCCTGACAAAATCACAATATTCGCTTGTATCGCTCCGCCTTTAAAACATCACAATAGCCATTTGTATCACTGTTCCCTGACAAAATCACAAACATAATTGCCCCACAAAAACCTCATGCCAACACCCAAACAATCCACTCAACATGTCCACATGTGCCCCAATAATCACAAAACAATAATGCCAAAGTTTTATCAAGGATCCTAAGGGTATTCCCCAACACAATGTTAGGCAAGATACATACCTCAAAAAATCCAAATCAATACTTTAAAAAGCCATTGCCTCTAGAATCGGCCTCCGAACAGGGTAAATCTAGCCAAATATAACTCAATAAAATCAAATAATGTCGTAGGAAATAAACCCCCAAAAATAAAGTTTTGATCTTTATACAAGTATAAAAAGTCAACCCTGGGCTCGCACCTTTGTACCCGACATAACTCACAAATCCCGAACACCCATTCCAATGCGAGTCCATATATACAAGTTTCGTCTAAATGCGACTCCGAATCGAGGTTCAAATCCCTATTTTTCACTATAGAAGAGTTTTTCCTAAATTCCAAAATTTCTCTTGTTAAATCCCATGTTTGATGTTAAATCTAGTGATGGATTCATGTAAATCTCATAGATATATATTAGAATCACTTACCCCAAGCTTGTAGATGAAGGTACTAGGTTGAAACTCTTCAAAACCGAGCTCCAAAGTCTCTAAAGTGGTGAAGAATGAAAAACAAAAAAGCAAAAATCCCATATATGTACAAAATATGCTCTCCCACGGTGCTGACCGCACTTTTCCAAGCGTGGTCCGCACTCCAAATTTTGCCGCTGCAATCCAAGTTTTGCGATCCAAATCATGAGTGAATGCACTTCCAGATTTTAGTAAACTGTCAATAACTTCCTACATAAATTTTAAAATGACAAAATATTTAATATTCTGGAAACTATACTCAAAGGAGTGAAACTTTAGTTTTTGGATCATCTATAAATTTCTCATAGATTGGGAGATATAAGCTCCCAAAGTTAGACCAGCAAACCTGCATATTTCCTATTGTAGCCCTCAGTGCGGTCCGCACTCTGGCCATTGCCTACGCACTCGAGGGTTTGCAACCGCACTTGAGACTTTGCCTCTGCACTCCAAAAGTATCCTCAACACATCAAAAAGTGCCCTCCGCACTTCTATAGCTCTAGAACATCATCAAGTGCCGAAATGCCCAACCTTGTTCAAAACTCACCAGAACCTCTTGGGACCCCATTATATCGTCCATAAACAATATCCCGACCTATTTTCAAGGTCTCAAAACATATACGGAAGCATCACATTAAAGGAACAAAGACCAAACCACATGTTAAACCCTCATAAATCCATAAACTTCTAAACTTACAACCAAGTATTTGATTCATGCCTAACCAACTCGAATCACATCCAAACTTTGCACACAAATCCCAAATGATAAAAGGAACCTATTACAAGTCCCGGAACAGCAATCAGAACCCGATAGCCTCAAAGTAAAATCCCTGTCAAACCTATAAACTTCTAAACTTTCAAATTTCTAACTTTCGCCATTTAGAGCTAAATCATCTACGGACCTCCAAATCCAAATCCGGACATACGCCTAAGTCCAAATTCATCATACAACCCTATTAGAATAATCAAAACACCATTCTGTGGTCATTTATATACAATCCAAACCGCGGTCAACTCTTATAACTTAATCCTCCAACCTTGGAACTAATTATTCCAGTTCAATCAAAAACCTTTCTGAAACCAAACCAACCATCTTCGTAAGTCACATAACAAAAAATACATACAGGGAGGATCAAATGGGGAAACAATGCTCAAATACATAAAACAACCGACCAGATCGTTACACACGCCGCCACAGGAATATTGTGCTTTAAGTCTTTGGGAATATTATGTTTGGATTGGGTGGAACGCCACCACGGGAATATTTTATGGATCGGGTTGCATGGAACAATGTATGTATTACTATTAGTGGATCGGGTTTTATGCATAAACGGTGTATGGATTTGGTATCATCCCTCCAGATTTAAGTGGTCACCCATATTACTTTGAGCGCATGATACTCAGATTGGTATTAATTTTAACTCTCTATCAGAAGCGGGTATATGGAGTTGTGCGGTGAGAATTGATATTAGATTATGAGCGTGCATTGGTAGCTTAGACTCATGTAGTAGCTCTTATTTTTACCTGACTGTTATTTGACTCATAGCATAAATGTAAAAGATTGTGAATGTCACACATTGAATTGGAGCAGAGGGGATGAAATAAAGGCTCTCATCCAGTGTCCTGTGTGAGAAGAATGTTCCACCAAGACTTAAAGATAAGTTCTACAAAGTGGTTATCAGACTGACTACATTGTATGGTGTAAAGTATTGGCCAGCCAAGAATTCTAATGTTCAAAAGATGAAAGTGGTGGAATGAGGATGTTGAGATAGATGTGTAGGCATACTAGGAGAGATAGGATTATGAATGAAGATATTCGGGATAAGGTAGGAGTGGCTCCCATGGTGGACAAGATGTGTGAAGCGAGGCTGAAATGGTTCGGTCATGCGAAAAGGAGATGAGCATATGCCCATGTGAGGAGGTGTGAGAGATTATCCATGGTGGGTATAAGGACACTACAACAAGAAATGGAATTAGCTACAAACTTTGTTGCCAATCTATCTCTAAATTACACGTAGCTAACTGACTTTCTTAATAATTTATCGATAATCCATCACTAAATGGGTTTACGATGGATTTTTCTATTTAGCTATAGCATTTGGCTGTTGTTAATTCCTATTTTTAGTAATGGAAGAGGTAGAGGAAGGTCAAAGAAGTATTGGAGAAAGGTTATTACACAGGACAACGTACATCTTCAGTTTACTAAGGACATGACCCTTGATAGGATGGTGTGTAGGTCAAAAATTAGTGTAAAAGGTTAGTAGGTAATCAAGTGTATTAATTTTCCATGCCAGTAGTTACTACTACATAGAAGGGGCTTGAAGCCGTTGAGGGTCGTCATGTCAGCTTACCGACCAAGGGCAATTTTGATATTTCATGTGCAATTGTTCTTTAATATTGTGGTGCTAAATTGCTTTGTATATTGTACGTTTCCTTATTTGGATAAAATAACCATCACATTGCTGAACCACTGGGTCCAATCGATTTTTCCAGCCCACGTGTTTTTGCAGTCTTTTAGCTATTTACTCTCTGACAGTGCCGGCCTTCTTTTCAGAAATAACTTTAACAATATTGCTACTTGTGTACATTATCTTTACGAACTGGCCAAAGATATTACACGTTGGAGGATCTGTTTATATATATTTGGAATTATTATTGGAAACTTGTCCATGAGACGTTCTCTATTTTATCTACTTGCAATGATGCCTAGGAATAGTATTGTATACAGGTAAAACTGAGCCCATGAGATGCCTCGACTTCCGATGAAGCAAACAAAGCAAGAGACGTAACGAGAAAGAACCAGAATCGAGACTAGAATCCCCTCGAGTCGGGTTCCAGGCAAAGCGTCCGGCCTCGAGAGTATCGGGGCCATGACCCCGAGTTCGGTTCGAATCCCAAAGGCCTTGGAGAACACTATGAGGTAACCGAGCATGACCAATAAAAGGACGTGATATCCGTGACCAATCTGATATCATGGCATGAATCTCGACACGTATCGGTAGAAAATCGATGATTGGTTAAACAAAGATTTTTTACCTTTCACAGAATTGTACTTAGGGTAAAACTCCCCTACTATAGAAAGGGGGGTCTGATTATTTATTAAACACACTGTAACACGCATGTCAAATCAATACACTCTTATTTTCTCTGTTATTCATAGTTCTTACTCATATTCATTAGTACTTCATTATTGTGAGTATGGGACCAAGGGCAAACATCTCATTTAGGTTGTTATTGAGTCTGGAATCACCCTGCTTAAGTTGTTTGACAATCTATTACGTCCTTTATCTATTTAATCTAACGCAATTTATCGTTTGTATTGAATTAATCCGCGTATTCTTTAAACCACATACAAATTAAATTGTTATCCATTTTTTAGGGTAAACAGTTTGGCGCCCACCGTGGGGCTAAGGATAATAGTGGCAAGTTGATACAAATTTCCATAACACACCCTATTTTACACTTGTTCTTTAAGATTTTACTTTCAAGTCAAGATTTAGAATGTCGAGCTCCCAATTTGCCCTTTATAACGTGGATGATGAGTCTGGGCTCCATGGCGAGAACAACAATGTGGAACCTAGTAACGAGGTGCAACCTGTCGACCCCAATGGAGTTACGGCCACGGACCCGATCGATACTAACTCAAATGTAGCCATCAATGCAAACATGCCTACCGATCCTGAGAATAGCATCCGTGGGAGAGTCCGATCGGAGGCCCAAAATACACACGACGGTGAAGGTTATGGTATTAACTTGCAAGTAATCTTCGAAATATTACAGGCTCAGCAAGCAGCGATAAACTAGTTACAAAACTAGAGCCATGACCCCAGTAGAGTCGAGCCCAAACTATCCCGGGAAAGGACTCGCATAAATGAACCAATCGTAGAAAGGCCGAGTGAAGCTGAACCCGAGACCAACCCCGAGATCATAAAGATGCTTGAGGGACTGGCAAAGCGGGTGGAATCGGGGGGAAAGAAAATCGAAGCCAATGACAATAAAGTAGAAACCTACAACTCCAGGGTCGACCAAATTTCAGGAGCACCACCGATATTTAAGGGCCTGAATTCCAAGAAGTTTATTCAAAAATCTTTCCCTCCGAGTGCAGCTCCGAAGCCGATCCCAAAGAAGTTCCGCATGCCTGAAATTCCTAAGTACAACGGAACAACTGATCCAAATGAACATATGACCTCCTACACATGCACCATCAAGGGGAACGACTTGGAAGATGATGAGATCGAGTCTGTCCTACTAAAAGGTTCGGAGAGACCTTGTCAAAAGGAGTATGATATGGTATCACAACTTACCCCCTAAAGGTATCGACTCATTTGCTATGCTTGCAGACGCCTTCATGAAAGCACACGTTGGGCCATCAAGGTCGAGAGCAGGAAGTCAGGCCTTTTCAAAGTGAAGAAAAGAGATAACGAGATGCTCAGCCAATTCGTGTCCCGGCTTCAAATGGAACGAATGGACCTACCTCTGGTCACGGACGATTTGGCCGTTCAAGCCTTCACCCAAGGACTCAATACCCAAAGCCCATTGGCTTCACAACAGTTGAAGCAAAATCTGATAGAATACCTGTTGGTAACTTGGGTCGATGTCCATAACCGGTACCAATCAAACTTTAGGGTCGAAGATGATCAGCTCGGGTCCCCTTTCGGGTCCGTTTATCCCGTCAGAACTAGTGACAGATCCAAAAGAGACATTGATCGCGAACCAAGATCAAATAGAGACCAGTTTGGATAAAAGTCTGTAAGAAGTGAAAGAAGAAATGATTGAGGTCAAAATAACAGAGGAGTCATGAGCAAAAGCGGTTTAGACAGGCAAGCGCCAAGGTTATCGGAGTTAACGTCGATGCTGCTGCCATCGTATCTACCATCGGACGCATCAAAGACACCAAGTGGCCTCGAACTTTACAGTCTGACCCTATCCGAACGGACCCCAACCTAATGTGTAGATATCATGGCACTCACAGCCACAGAACTGAAGACTACCGACAACTGAGAGAGGAAGTAGCCCGATTATTCAACAACAGACACCTCTGAGAGTTCTTAAGCGATCGAGCCAAAAATCACTTTAGGAATATGGACTCCAATCAGCAGATCGAGCAAGAGGAACCTCAGCACGTCATTAACATGATCATTGGTGGGGTTGATGTCCCCCAGGGTCCAATGTTAAAGCGCACCAAAGTGTCCATCACACGGGAGAAACGGACTCAAGATTACGTGCCAGAAGTAACCATATCTTTCAACAACGAGAACGTTGAAGGCATTGTGCAACCACATAATGATGCACCGATAATATCTGTACTCATAAATAAATCTCGAGTTAGGCATATGTTAATTGATTCAGGTAGCTCAGCCAATAGCATTAGATCGAGGGTCGTAGAACAGCTGAGTCTACGAGACCAAATTGGTCCCAAGTAGCCTCCTTCTCCGAGGCCAATCGGTCAATTTTTTACTTTCCACCCTTCGGTCATGGCCTTGACCTCATCCATCTCGGCCTGGCGTTGATCGATCCTGTCAACCTTCTGCTAGACCTGCGGGGTTTGGCCATTAGTCAATATGTCTGACTCATCATCACTAATTTCAAAAACAATTACATATTCCACCAGGACGGCATGCTCTTTCTGGGATGCATCCAACTCAGCCCGGACACTCTTGGCTTTTTCTTCACGTTGCTCACTGAGAATCTTATACATGTCCCTCTTCTCAACAAGCACCTTCACCTTAGCCTAGAGCTGGTTGACCTCAGCCTAGTATCAGAGGAAACATTCATGATGAAATGCAGAGGCCTGCGAAAATATAAAGGAAAACGAAAAGGCATAAAAGATGTCAACAACTGAATCCAAAGACAAAAAAGTGTAAAGACGCCTTACCCGGTTTAGCACTTGCTGTGCTTCGTTAAACAAGTATGATGTATCCACCTCATTCATTTTTGCATGGTCTTCTTCGGTTACCAGGCACCGGAGGTAGCTAGCCACTCCAACGGGGTCGAAAAGAACCCGTGCATCCTCCGGGACAGTGATGATTATTGATCGCTTTCGGCCGGGATCCATTCTCGGGGCAGGTAACCTGTTGATAAATTTTGGGCTCGAGTTCAGCCCGCCGACCTCCGAAGATGGGTCTTTCCTCGACACCTCTAAATCACCCCACCCGGAGAAGTCTTCCAGGACGGTTGAGTCCATACCTTCAAAAAAGGAACGGTTCGCACCATGGGCTCTTTCGTTAGACCGTTCCTTTATCGTCCGAGCCTTTTCGAACATAGACTCAGTATGAGAAGGCGACCCTAAAATATCTATTACACCGGGTGTCTCCTTCGGGGCATGGCCGGCATCCTGTGAAGTCTCGACTCTGATCTCCTTGTTGACTTCCCTAATATGAGGGAGGTCAGCCTCATGAATCTCTCATTCAACAATCACCCGCTCTTTGGGGGAGATCGGTCTATAAGCCACGAGAATATCATCCTCCTCGGGCTCATCCTCGGGTGCTCGAGAAACAGAACTCTCCTTTGGCTTGCGAGCCAATCTTCTCCTTGGTTTCTTCTTCTCTGAGCTCGGGGAACTTGGAGCCTTTCTTTTCTTCTTCTCTCCTACAGTAGCCTCGGGCTGTCCCAAGGCGGAGGGATCAACGGAGAAGTCCTCATCCCCTACTGAAGGCCTAAGCTCAATGGTCTTAGGCAAGCCTGCGAAAAGAACAGAAAGGAAATGAGAATGTGATGCTAAAAGGGGAGCCTAATGTTACTTATCCGGGAAAACATTCTTACTGTGAGAACGAGCCTCCCAACGGCCCTTCGAGAGCTCGCTCCATGATCGCTCAGAATAAGGCATGTGCGAGAAAATGCCCTCGATCCACTCTTTGAGCCGAGGAATGACATTTGGGACTCGAGCAAGGGCTGCACCACAGCAAATACCGATGAGAAAAAGGGAAGATAAAACATAAAATCGACATTTGAAAGAAAGTTATGCTTACGTGACACATTCCACTTCCCGGGGAATGGCCTGAACTCGGCAGGGATCAAGTCTGCGGTCCTCACCCGGACAAAGCATCCCTGCCAGCCCCGATCTTGGTCCTCATCGATGCTTGAAAATGGGGCTTTGTTGGCCCGTCATATGAGCTTTAGTAGTCTTCCCCCAGAAGATTCAGGGACTATACAGGCAGAGTAGATGATCAATGGTGAACAAGCATGAGTCGATTTTGTTCATAAATAATCGGAGGAGGACTACGATCTTCCACAGAGATGGGTGGATCTAACCGAGGCACATTTCATATATCCTATAGAAGTCCAGAATAATCGGGTCCACCGGGCCCAGTGTAAACGGGTAAGTGTAAACACTCAGATACCCCTCCATATGGGTAGTAATGTCGTCATCGGGCCCGGGGATTACTATGTCCTTATCCGCCCAGCCGCAGTCCTTGCGAACCACAAGAAGGACGGCCATGGTGATGGAGCATATGTACCTAAATACTGCCTCGCATCGGCCTTACATCGATGAGGGTTTTTTGACCTTAAAGTAGTCCACGGCCGAACACCCCCCAAGAACAAACATTTTCAAGGGAGGTTTGGCTATCGGTTCATCAGTAGCCATGCCCGGAGTGGACCTCTCGAGGTTAAACATATCCGGAGCGCTTTCCTTGGCTTCGGCGGTCTGTCAGGAAGAGGAAGTAACAACTTTTTAGGGAATAGTCTTAGAAGTCTTCGCCATTACTATATAGAAAAAAGTTAGAATAAGTAAGAAGGAAGATTAGGAGATAAGGGTAAAAGCTTGCGGAGAAAATCAAACGTGCTGGTTTGGGTAAACGAAAAATGAAAAGTTGCAATTTGATGAAAACTCTTGAAGAACGAAGGTAAAAATGTTATGGTACAAAGAGAGGCAGTGATATCCTGAAGATACGAGGGTAGAAACTTGGTCAAAAAGTAAAACATTGAACGAAGGAGGGGAGTATTTATAGAGGCTTCGTGCCGCTTCGCATCCAAGGACGGCCTGCCGACGGCTGACACGCATTTGAAGTCATAATGACACATCTGAAGGGACGTTTCGAATCTTTTGTCATTTCTGTTACGGTGTGTTGGAGAAGGAATTGAGGTGCTCATGTCGTTTCTCATCGTTCCCGTAAAAATACTCTCCGAGAAACGAGGGGACTAATTATATATGGATAAAGTCGAGCCCATGAGATGTCTCAGCTTCCGATGAAGCAAACAAGGCAAGAGACATAACGGAAAGGAACCACAATTGAGA
This sequence comes from Nicotiana otophora, assembly GCA_000715115.1. Taxonomy (NCBI): domain Eukaryota; kingdom Viridiplantae; phylum Streptophyta; class Magnoliopsida; order Solanales; family Solanaceae; genus Nicotiana; species Nicotiana otophora. The sequence continues at coordinate 102,787 of AWOL01S0007529.1, read as the reverse complement.
CCAGGAGCCCCTTAAGCCGGGGTCCGAGAAAAGCGCCCGGCCTCGGGAGTATCGAGGCCATAACCCCGAGTTCGGTTCGAGGCAATAATATCAATATCTAGATCTGTGGGGTCAACTCACGTGTTATACGGACAACTCACGTGCCAATAATACCAACCGCACGGACATCTCATGTGCCAATAATCACAATCCGCTGGCGTGGTCGCAGGCTCAATATAACAACCTGCCCGACATGGTCATGGGCTACCAGTCTAGATCAAATCATAGTAAGCAGATATACAAGAATGCATGTACATGATCAATGAATTATCAAGTTTCATACATCTGGAATGGTATAAATGACATGATATGGTTTAGGCGTGTGCAATGTGTACTATCATAGCTCAATAAGATAATTTCATCACTAAATAGCAGTTTATCAGGTTGAATAAGGAGAATAACCTATGTAACCTCAAATGAGGCACAAATAGCTCACAAAAGGGGCACAAATAGGAGAAAACATCAGAGCATGAAGCTTAACTATCAAATCAAGGCATGTCATAGCCTAAGCACTACCCCAAGCATGAATGGTACCTGGTGCACGCATATGGGCTCCACCCTACACATATGCACCACTCAAAGCACGTACCTATCACAAATAATTCAAGCAATTAGTGCCTCAACCAAGTTTAGGTAAGATACTTACCTCAAGCAAGCCAAATCACTCCTCTAACAAGACCTTCCCGCGTGAATCAACCTTAGGATGACTTGAATCTAGGCAAACTAACTTTATACCATCAATAAAAGCCATAGAAAATGATTCCAAAGATAAAGCTAAGATCGTTAACCAAAATAAAAAAAGTCAACCCCGGGCTTGCACCCCGTAACCCGACCAAACTCACCAATTCCGAACACCCATTCCGAAATGAGTCAACCAAACAAAAATCATCCAATTCCAACTACAAATCGACCCTCAAACCATCTAATCTCACTCTCCAATAACATAGTCCAAAAAACCCCCAAAATCCCACCTTGAATTCTCATAAATTAGGTGTAATAATCAATGGTTAATCAATATCTAACACCAAAAATGAGTAAAGATCACATAACTCTTCAATTGTGATGAAAAGCACTCCAAATATCGCCCTAGACCGTGTACCACAATTTAAAAAATGTTAAAGACATTCAAATCCTTTGACATAAACTCTGCCAGTAATTCTACATCTGCGGTCACTTAACCGCACTTGCGGTATCGCTTCTATGGTCTATGGACCGCATCTGCAATCCCCATCAACAACCTGACCTCTCGCTTTTGCGGATCACTCAGTTTACCTGCATTTCCGCATCTGCGCCTTCACCATGTGCATCTGTGCGTCCGCATCTGCAGTTCCCCATCCGCATTTGCGAACATGGCCTTGCCCAGCCACAATCCACTTCTATGACTCCTTGTCTGTACCTGCGGCTCAGAGATGCATAAAAAACCTCGCATCTACAATCTCACCCACACTCCACCAAGCATCACCTATGCGGACCTGTGTCTACTTTTACGGAACCACACCTACGGCCATCCCTTCGTAGGTGCAGAAACACCAGCAATCAGAAACCATCAGCTACACAACCAAGTCCCAAAATGATCCTATATCAAATTGAACCACACTCGGGGCCCCCGGGACCTCATCCAAAAATACCACCAAATCCCTAAACATAACGTGGACCTACCCGAGGCCCCAAATCACATAAAACAATATCAAAACCATGAATCGCACCCCAATTCAAGCTTAATGACCTAATGAACGTCCAACTTCTAAAACTCGTGCCGAAGCATATCAAATCAACTACAAATAACCCAAATAACACAAAGGACCTTTTCCAACTCCCAAGACCAAAATCTAAATTCGATATTAACATATTCAACTCTCGGCCAAACCTATCAACCATCTAAACCTTCAACTTTCTAACTTTCGCCGAAAAGCACCAAACCAACCTATGAACATCCATTTCCACATTCAGACATACGCCTAAGTCTAAAATCACCATACAAGAATATTGGAACCATCAGAACTCTATTTCGGAGTCATCTACACAAAAGTCAAACTTCGGTCAACTCTTACAATTTAAGTTTCCAACTTTGGGACTAAGTATCACATTTCACTCCACAACCTCGCTGAAGCCAAACCAACCACCCCGGCAAGTTAAAAACCCTCAAATACACATAAGTAAAGCATTAATTAGGGAAAATGGGGATAAATACTCAAAATAACTGGTTATGTCATTACATTCTCCCCCCTCTTAAACAAACGTTCATCCTCGAATGAGTCTAGAATCATACCTGGAGTCTCATATAGGTGTGGATATCTGCTCCAAATCTCCTGCTCGATCTCCCGAGTAGACTCATCAACTGGCTAACCTCTCCAAATAACTTTCACTGAAGTTATATTCTTCGACCTCAACTTTCGAACCTGCCGGTCCAAAATGGGCACCGGCTCCAAATCGTAAGTCAGATCCCCGTCCAGCTGCATGGTGCTGAAGTCCAAAACATGTGATGGATAATCATAATACTTCTGGACCATAGAAACATTAAATACTAGATGAATCCCTGACAAACTAAATGTAAAGGCAAGTTTGTAGGCTACATCTCCAACACTCTCAAGCACCTCAAAATAACCAATATACCTAGGGTTCGACTTGCCCTTCTTCCTGAACCATATCTGTAACGACCCGACCGATTGTTTTGTGTAATTACGCCAGGTTTCCTCTTTTGATGCTTCACACATATGGGTTTATGGTTTTATAACTTGCGGGGTTGGTTAGTTTCATTCCAGAAAGATTTCGGGTTGTTTTGGACCCTTTGATTCATGGCTTAGAAGCTTAAATTAGAAATGTTGACCAAACTTTAACTTTTGTGAAAACCACCCCGGAACGGTATTTTGATGGCTCTGATAGCTTCGTATCGTGCTTTTGGACTTGGGCGAATGCCCGAAATTGAATTCAGAAGTTTGTAGGTTGATTTGTGTTATTTTGCCAAAACTTGGCAATTTGAAGTTCAAAAGTTTGACCGTAGGTTGACTTTTGGCTATCGAGTTCAGAATCTGATTTTGGGACATGTGGAGTTGATTTTATAAGATGCTGACATTTAGTTGTAATTCTAGAGATTCTTGAAATTTACTTTGAAACCTATGTATTTTAGTGTTCGATTTGTATTTTAGATGTTATTTATGTGTTTTGATCGTGCGAGCAAGTTTATATGATTTTTTTGACTTATGTGGATGTTTGGTTTGGAGCCCCGAGGGATCAGATGAGTTTTGAACATGTTTCGGAAGGTTTTCAACTGAAAATAAATTGCAAGTGTTGCAATTGCGAAGATGACAATGAGGGCTCGGATGTCGCAATTGCGACCTCCCCTTCGCATTTGCGAAGTCAGCTGGCATTAGGCTTGGTTGCAGTTGTGAACAATTGTCCGCTTTTGCGATATTTCCAGCTTCGCATTTGCAATGAATTTTATCACAATTGCAATAATGAATAAGGCTATCAAGGTTCCCAAATGCGAACCCCGGTTTGCTTACGAGGGTTCACAAATGTGAACCCAGTGTCGCAAATGCGACATCTACAGCAGGACAAAAGGGCTGGGAGATGGGATTTTTCAACATATTCTCTCATTTTAGAACCCAAGACTTAGTAGGCGATGATTTGGAGAGATGGATGTTTATCCACAAACTTTGGGTAAGTGATTTTAATCTATTTTGAACTTTATTTCATCAATAATTCTTAGCTTTTAACCTCAAATTCATGTGAATGATAGTGAAAATTTGTGAAACTTTGTCAAGTTTTTTGAAAAATAAGAATTTGAGTTTTGTAAGTCGATTTGGACTTGGATTTTAAAACTAATCATATATATTTACTCGTATGGTTATGAGTAGTCAGAATCTACCCTTGGACTCGGGTATTGATGGGGCGAGCCCCGAGTTTGACTTTTTGGGAAAAGTGTAAAGATCATCTTTATATGATCGCATCAGAGAGCGTCAGTATGACGACACCCATTTGCTTGTCCTTAAGGACATGGTACAGTACGACGATGCCAATGAGGTTTCTATTTGAGATGATGGGGTGTTGCAGAGGTTTCTATTTGAGATGATGGGGTGTTGCAGAGGTTTCTATTTGAGATGACGGGTTGCCGCTAGTTCGAGGTACTCCATTCATCCAGGTGCCGCTAAGATATATCGGGATTTGAGGCACCACTATTTATAGAGGAGAATGAAGAAAGACATAGTGGAGTATGTAGCTTGGTGCCTAAATTGTCAGCAAGTGAAGTATGAGCATCATAGGCCAGGCAGTTTGCTTCAGAGACTTGATATTCCCGAGTGAAAATGGGAGCGTACCACCATGGACTTCGTTGTTGGGATCCCGCGGACTCAGAAACAGTTTGACACGGTATGGGTGATTGTGGAGAGGTTGACCAAGTCAGATCACTTCATTCAGGTAATGACTACCTATTATTCAGAGTAGCTGACCGGGGCAAGCAATTCACATTGCATTTCTGGAGATCTGTGTTGTGTGAATTAGGCACACAGGTTGAGTTAAGCACAATATTTAACCCCTAGACAGACGGACAGTCCGAGTACACCATTCAGATATTGGAGGATATGCTTCATGCCTATCTTATGGATTTCGAGGGTTCTTGGGATCAATTCTTACTGCTTGCGGAGTTTGCCTACAACAACAGCTACCAATCAAGTATTCAGATGGCTCGTTATGGGGCCCTATATGGGAGACGGTGTTGTTTTCCAGTTGGTTGGCATGTGCCGTGAGCGTGTCACGCCCAAACTTCGGAAAGCGCGACCGGCGCTCAACCAAGTGAACCCGGTCGAGCAAGCCTGTTAGATACTTTCTACCTAACTAACCCATGATCAAGAAAAGACATGATTTCATTAATTAGACAGTAGGAAGTTCATACATACAATATTAAACCGTTTCTTTAGTTACTTCACTATTATGTCTCAAAATACACAATCATAACTTGGTTGAATTTTCTAGCACCAATGTACAAATCCACATAGTGTCTACGGAGCCTCTAAAACATACAAACGACTCTATGATAGTGCCGGCGACAAGGCCCCGGCTATACCTTGAGACGTGATACTAATATGAACAAAAGATACAATACGTGACCCCAGGATGAAGTGGGGCTCACCAAGTCTGCGGGGAAGAGGATGTGCCACTAGTGCTGATCAACACTGCCTGCTATGTAACCACCTGCATCCATTTAAAGATGCAGTGCCCACGGCAAAAGGGATGTTAGTACAGTCGAATAGCACTAGTATGTATAACTAAACACCATCTCAATAGAATGAAAAATAATACAAGGGAAACAGTCAAGGATTCAATATGAGCTTCAAATAACATTAAAACATCAAGTTAAGGATCACATAAGTTTTCAAGTCAATTTCCATGTTATTAGGTTGGGTGATCTTTAGTGCTGATATTCCATAATTCACAATACCTTTGTATTCTTACACAAAGTCCGATCTTGACCCGATCATCTAGGTCATCTCATTTGAGACATCAACCATAACCACAATTTCATTATAATTTCCAGCACAGTTACCACCATGTGTGCGGTATGGCGTCCGATCACGGCCCGGTCAGTTAGGCTATTTCACCTGAGATATTACCTTTTTCATGTTATAATTTCCAGCATAGTTACCACCGTGTGTGCGGCATGGCATCCGATCATGGACCGATCGGCTAGGCCGTCTCACCCGAGACATTACCTTTTCATTCAATCATCTCATATCATACTTCTTTCATATACTTTTGATTCATTGGCACTAGTGATCACGATTACAAAGTCATTCTTGGAACTTGGCCATATTTTATAGTTCCAATCCCCTTTTCCACATTCAAATATCATTATGATTAATAAGGCTTCCCATTCAAGACATTAAATTCACATATGAGCAATTTGAGAATTTAGGCACATAGAGGCTTTTCATACGATTTGGCATAACAACCTTTATTTCAATCTTGACATGAAGTCTTAACATTTCTAACACATATTCCACATTTTAAACACGTCCTCAAATGGAGAGATGACATGATGAATCATTTAGAATAAATATTGAACATACATCCTTCAATACAAACACATTAGGAATAGTCAATTCTATAATGATCAAGGACTTACTCCAATTACATGAACACCGTGGGATTCGATTCGAAGAAGAATGGGGTTTAGCCAACATACCTCAATTGAGCTTCTCAAACTCTAAAATGATCCGGAATTCTTAAAAACTTCAATCTATTTTAGAAATATAACAAGTTGAACCAAAATTAGGAAGATGATCATGGTTTTAGCTCATTTGAGCATATTATCAAACACTAGGTGTGCATCAATGTTTTAAGGCCTTTTTCTGGAAGATTCCACAATTCCCCAACCCATTCTCTACCATTTTTAGCTCACAACCTTCCCATTTTACTTCAAGGATACATGCATGCTTGACAACAACCCACACACCCAATATGTGTCTCTCTATTTAACCTATTTTTGTAATATTTCGAAATTAAGAGCTAGGACATAGATTCTTACCTCTTAGGATGAAGACCTAGGGTGCTTCTCTTGATAATATTTAAAGGTTTAAGCACGAATTGAAGAGAAATATTTTTGATGAGGATCACTTTCTCCCTCTAGGACTCTCTCTCTCTCTCTCACTCCAAAAATATCAGAAATAAGCTCAAAATGGATAAGGGATGTGTTTTAACGGAATAGGATCGGGTTTAAAAACCCCAAAAATGAAGTTCTGGAACAGGTTTTGTTGTCGCATATGCGGTCGCAATTATGACCGCATAATGATTATGCGGTCTGCGAAATGACTGCGAAAGGTGGCTCTGGGAACTGGGCTGGCCTGCTTCACTTTGTGGCCGTTATGCAGCCCGCAGACCTATTTTGCGGTCGTATAATGCGTCACAGAACCTCCCTCCACAAAAGTCTAAGGATGACTATGCGACCAAAGTGTGGCCCGTGAAATGGTTATGCGATCGCATAATTGGCTGCGAAATCGACCTCAAAAATGCCCCAGAAAACTGCCTCACTTTGCGACCATTCTGTGGTCTACAGAGTGGTTCTGCAGCCGCAGAACGGGCCGCAGAAATGTCTACTTCTGCCCAACATTTTCCTTTAACTCCCCAGGCACTGTTCAATCCAAAAAGTCTGAACCGTGGCTCGTAAGCTCGCCGCAAAGAATTTTTACTACTATTAACCTCTACGTCTACTTTGGCATCACAGAATCTGGGTTTTTAGGAAAACTTTTACGGGGCCTTACAGAGCAGGTAAGTTATTGGCACAGATTTGGTTCGAGGTGCCTTGGAGAAGGTCAAGTTAATCTAGGATCGGGTTCATACAGCCTAATCTAGACAGAAGAGTTATGAGAATTGGAAGGTTCGTGATGTTGCATTCATGGTTAGAGAGTGAGTTTTGCTCTGAGTTTCACCCATGAAGGGTGTGGTGAGGTTTAGAAAGAAGGGCAAGTTAAGCCCTAGGTATATCGGGCCTTTAGAGATCCTTGAGAGGATTGGTGAGGTTGACTGCAAGCTTGCATTGCCACCTAGTTTATCTGTGGTTCATTCGGTGTTCCATGTCTCTATGCTCCGGAAGTATCACGGTGATCCGTCTCATATTTTAGACTTCAGCACAGTCCAGTTGGACAAGGATTTGACTTATATTAAGGAGACGATGGCCATCTTGGATAGACAGGTATGGAAGTTGAGATCAAAGACCATTGCTTCAGTAAAGGTCCAATGGAGGGGTCATCCGGTTGAGGAGGCAACCTGGGAGACCGAGCACGACATTTGTTTTAATAGGGGAGAATGTAAAGACTCGACCGGTCATTTTGTGTGATTGCGCCTGTTTCCCCTTTTCATTGCTTCACACATGTGTTTTTATGCTTTTATGACTTTCGGGAATGATTAGTTTCGTTCCGGGAAGATTTCGGGTTGATTTAGACCCTTTGATTCTTGGCTTAGAAGCTTAAGTTAGAAATATAGATCAAACTTTGACTTTTGTGAAAACGATCCTGAAACGGTGTTTTGATGGCTCTGATAGCTTCGTATCATGATTTTGCACTTGGGCGTATGCCCGGAATTCAAGTGGGAAGTTCGTAGGTTGATTTGTATTGTTTTGCCGAAATATGGCAATTTGAAGTTGAAAAGTTTGACCGCAGGTTGACTTTTAGCTATCGAGTTTGAAATTTGATTTTGGGACATGGAATAGGTTCGTTATGCTATTTAGAAGTTGTCTGCAAAATTTGTTATCATTTGGAGTTGAATTGTTAGGATTCACACGTTTAGTTGCAATTCTAGAGGTTCGTGAAATTTACTTTGAAGTTCATGTGTTTTAGTGTTCGATTCATAGTTTTAGATGTTATTTTTGTATTTTGATCACGTGAGCAAGTACTTATGATGTTTTTAGACTTGTGTGGATGTTTGGTTTCGAGCCCCGAGGTTTCGGATGAGTTTAGGACAAGCATCAGAATATTTTGGACTGAAATCAGAAATCTTGTGTGAATCGGCCTCTTGTGTCGCATTTGCGAACACCAGGGTTGCAATTGCCCCATTTCTGGGGCATTTTTTATGCCCAATTTCGCGGACACTATACGACCGCATAACCGTTTTGTGGGCCGCATTATTGTCGCATATCCCGCCTTGGGAATTTTCGGAGGGAAGTCCTGCGGTGCACTATGCGATCGCAGAATCGTTTTGCGGTGCATTATGCGACCATAGAACATGTATGCGGGCCGCATAGCGTCCGCAGACCATGTCAGTTTCTTTCTAGCTCTTGCACCCATTTTCGCGGTCTTTTGCAGACCGCATAACCCGTTCCGGAGCATCATTTTGGGGTTTTTAAACCCGACCCTATTTCGTTAAAACACATCCCATGGACCATTTTGATCATATTTTCTGATATTTTTAGAGTGAGAGAGAGGGTCCTAGAGGGAGAAGTGATCTTCATCACATTGTTTTTCAATTCTCATTTAAAATCTTAAAGATTATCAAGAGAAGTACCTAGGTCTTCTTCCTAAAAGGTAAGATTCTATCACCCAAACTCTTAATTTCAAAATGTAACTAGAATGGGCCATTAGTAGGGTAATTCATGGGGATGGGATAAATGTATCCTTGTAGTATGTGGGAAGACTGTGAGCTAAAAATGATAGAGAATGGGTTGGGGAATGATGGAATCTTCCACAAAAAGAGCCTTAAAACATTGATGCGCACCTAGTGTTTGATAATATGCTCAAATGAGCTAAACCATGTTCATCTTCCTAATTTTGGTTCAGTTTTGTTAAATTGCTAAAATAGATTGAAGTGGCTAATATTCTGAAGTATCTTAGAGTTTTAAGAAGCTCAATTGAGGTATATTGGCTAAACCCCCTTCTTCTTAGAATCGTATCCCACGGTGTTCATGTAATTGGAGTAAGCCCTTGATCATTATAGAATTGGCGATTTCTAATGTGTTTGTGTTGAAGGATGTAATTCAGTATTTATTCTAAATTCTTCATAATGTTATCTTGTTATTGAGGATGTGTTCAAAAATATGGAATATGTGTTAGAAATGTTAAGACTTCGTGTCAAGATCGAAATAAAGGTTGTTATGCCCAATTCGTATGAAAAGCCTCTATGTGCCTAAGATTCCCAAATTACTCATATGTGAATTTAATGTCTTGAATGGGAAGCCTTATTGTTGTTGATAATGATAATGATATTGAATGTGGAAAAGAGGTCTGGAATTATGAAATACGGCCAAGTGCAAAGAATGACTTTGTAATCGTGATCACTAGTGCCAATGAATTGAAAAATATGAAAGAAGTATGATGTGAGATGGTTGACTGAAAATGGTAACATCTTGGGTGAGACGGCCTAGCCGATCGGGCCGTGATCGGACGCCATGCCGCACACATGGTGGTACTGTGCTGGAAATTATAATGAAATTATGGTAATGTCTTAAAAGAGATGGCCTAGTCGATCGGGCCGAGATCGTACTCCGCGTAATAATACGGAGGTACTGTGAATAGTGGAATATCGGTACTAAGGGTCACCCAACCTAACAATATGGAAATTGTCTTGAAAACATATATGATCCTTAACTTGTTGTTTTACTATTATTTGAAGCCCTTATTGAATTCTTGACTGTTCCTCTTGTACCATTATTCATTCTATTGAGTTGGTGTTTAGCTTTACATACTAGTGTTATTCGAAGGTACTAACGTCCCTTTTGCCGGGGGCGCTGCATCTTTAAGTGGATGCAGGTGGTTACATTGCAGACAGTGCTGATCACAGATAGTGCTACATCCTCTTCTCAGCGGACTCGGTGAGCCCCATTTCATTCTGGGTCATCTATTGTACCTTTGTTTATATTATGGTCACTTTTAAGGTATAGCCGGGGCCTTGTTGCCAACACCATCTTTACTCTCTTTTGTATCTTTAGAGGCTCTGTAGACACTACGTGGTTTGTATATTGGTGTTGGGAATACGAAACAAGTTATGTTGTGTTTGATCACTTGTTCCACTCTAACTATAAGAAATGTGTATTTTGAGACTTAAAGGCACAATGATTAATGAAACAATTTAGGATTATATGAATGAGATTCCTACTGTATAATTAATGAAATCACGTCTTTTCTTGATCATGGGTTAATTGGGTAGAAAGTATCTAACAAGCTTGCTCGTCCGGGTTCACTCGGTTAAGCGTCAGTCGTGCTTCCCGAGGTTGGGGCGTGATACAATTGCTAAGGTATCATGGGTTGGGCTAGGTTTTTATTTCCGACAATATTGTCGCTTTTGCGAGGGAATGAGAACCCATCTTCGCATTTGCGAGAATTTACCTAAGCTGTCAGTGCCGCAATTACGAGCTTTTCTTCGAACCCAGTGTCGCAATTGCAATATCTACAACTGAGCAAAATATTAGAATGTCGGGATTTCATATAATATTCTCTCATTTTAGAACCCTAGACTCGGTAGGAGGCGATTTAGAGAGGGGACTTTCATCCACAAACTTTGGGTAAGTGATTCTAATCTATTTCTAACTATATTCCATCAATATATATTAGATTTTAATATCAAAATCATATGAATCAAAGTGAAAATTTGTGAAACTTATAAAAATAAGAATTTGAGTTTTGAGAGTCGATATGGACTCAGATTTTGAAACTAATCATATATATGGACTCGTGGAGTTATGGGTAGTCAGAATCTACCCTTTGACTCGAATTTTGACCGGGCGGGCCCCGGGTTTACTTTTGTTGACTTTTTGGAAAAAAAGTGTAAAGATCAAGGCTTTATTTATTATAATTGTTTTTCCATGCATTGTTTGATGATATTAAGTCAATTTTGGTAAGATTTGAGCCGTGTTGAGGTGAATTTTAGGGGGGAAGCTATCTCCGAGGATTGAATTAGCCTAGTTGAGGTAAGTATCTTGCCTAACTTTGTGGGGGGGGGGACCCCTTAGGATTTGGGATTGATTGTGTCATTTGTGCTATGTGAAAGCCGTGTACGCAAGGTGACGAGTGGGTACACGGGTTGTATGTGGTATTTGACCAATTAGGCTACTTTGACTCTTTCCATGCTTTGATTGATTTGTCAAATCATGTTCTAATTTCTCATATTCAATCTATTCTTACTTGTGTTAGTGTATCCTTACATATCTTAAATGACTTTGTTAATACTTGTTCTACATCCTACTTGATAATTTGCTCTTATGCTTTAGTTGAACATGTTGCCTCTTTTATTGTTACATGTTATCTCTTTCATTGTTGATTATCATTATTGAAGTCATTATACATGTTATCTCTTTCATTGTTGATTATCATTATTGAAGTCATTGTACATGCTATCTCTTTCATTGTTGATTATCATTATTGAAGTCATTATACATGTTATCTCTTTCATTGTTGATTATCATTATTGAAGTCATTATACATGTTATCTCTTTCATTGTTAATCATCATTATTTGAAGTCATTGTACATGTTATCTCTTTCATCGTGGATTATCATTATTGGAAGTCATTGTTATACGTTATCTCTTCCATTGTGATTTATTCTTATTTAATATCATGATTACACATTATCTCTCTCATTGTTGAGTTATTGGTGTTGAAGTTGTGAAAGACATTATCACGTTTAGGCGAAGTTCTTTATTGTTGAGATATCCTTCTTATTGAGAAATTTACATTCATTGCTATTGTTGATATTGTAATGACTCGGCCGGTCATTTTGAGAGTTATAGCCCTGATCCCCTATTAGCTGCTTCTCCCATATCTATTTCTGCTATTGTGACTTACCGGGAGGTTTCGTTTTGGTTTTTGAAGTGTTTTGGGACACTTAGTCCCTAAATGGAGGTTTAAGCCTTAGGATTTGGACCGTAATCGGAACTGTGTGAAGATGACTCCAGAATGGAGTTTCGTCGGTTCCGTTAGGTGATTTTGGACTTATGGGCATGTACGGATAGTGTTTTGGAGGTCTATAGCTCATTTAGGCCTGAAATGGCGAAAGTCAAAGTTGTGGAGATTTGATACTGGGGTCGGATTCCGATTCCGGAAGTTGGAGTAGGTCCGTAATGTTGAATACGACTTGTGTGTTGGATAGTTGAAGGAAAATATTTTGCAGAAATAGGCAATTATATGGCCCATTATGCAGCCGCAGAATAGCCGAATAGTGAAGCAGCTGCTTGGGCCATTTTGATGTCAATTTTGAAGCCAATTATGCGACCGCATAACCATTTCGCGGGCCGCACTTTGATCGCATAATCAGCCTTAGGAATTTTGCGGAGGGAGGTTCTGCGGCGCATTATGCGACCGCAGAATAGGTCTGCGGGTCGCATAACTACCGCAGACCCAGGTAGATTTTTCCAGTTTTGGCACCAAATTATGCGGCCGATATGCGGACTGCATATCCATTCTATGGTCGCATATGCGACCGCATACCCTGTTTTGGAGCTTCATTTTTGGGTTTTTATAACCCGGCCCTACTTCGTTAATTAGACGTTTTGACCCATTTTTGAGCTAAAATCTAACATTTTGAGGGTTAGAGAGTGCCCTATAGTGAGAGAGTGATCCTCAACAAATTTTCCTTTAATTCTTGCTCGAATCTTTGAAGATTAGCAAGGAAAACTCGCTAGGTCTTCATCCTAAAGGTAAGATTCTACACCCTAACCTTCAATTTCGAATTTTGTCTAGAATTGGGTAATTAGTAAGATAATATTTGGGCATGGGAGTTGTTCATCTTGCATGCATGTGTTATCAAAGGGTGTAAGAAGGTTGTGATCTAAAAATGGTAGAATGGGTTGGGGAATGATGGAATCTTTCACAAAAGGGCCTTAAAAACCTTAATGCACACCTACTGCTTGATAATATGATCAAAGGAGCTAGAATCATGATCATCTTCCTAATTGTGGTTCAACTTGTTATATTTCTAAACTAGATTGAAGTTGCTAAGAATTACGGAACGTTTTAAAAGTTTAAGGAAGCTCAATAGAGGTATGTTGGCTAAACCCCCTTCTTCTTAGAATCGAATCCCACGGTGTTCATGTAATTGATGTAAGTCCCAAATTGATCATTATAGAATTGGCTATTCCTATTGTGTTTGTGTTGAACGATGTATGTTCAATATTTATTCTAAATGCTTCATCATGTCATCTTGCCATTTGAGGATGTGTTCAAAATGTTAAATATATGTTAGAAATGTTAAGACTTCATGCCAAGATCGAATAAAGATTGTTATGCCAAATTGTATGAAAAGCCTCTATATGCCTAAGATTCTCAAATTGCTCAGATATGAATTTAATGTCTTGAATGGGAAACCTTATTATTGTTGATAATGATGTTTGAATGTGGAAAGGGGAACTGGAATTATGAAATACGGCCAAGTGCCAAGAATGACTTCATAATTGTGGCCACTAGTGCCAATGAATTGAAAGGATGTAGAAAAGTATGATGTGAGATTATAAACTGAAAAAGGTAATGTCTCGAGTAAGAAGTCCTAGCTGATCGGGCCGTGATCGGATGCCATACCGCACACATGGTGGTAACTGTGCTAGAAATTATAAACTGAAAAAGGTAATATCTCGGGCGAGACAGTCTAGCCGATCGGGCCATGATCGGATGCCATGCCGAACACATGGTGGTAACTGTGCTAGAAATTATAATGAAATTATGGTTATGGTTGATGTCTCAATGAGACGACCTAGCCGATCGGGTCGAAATCGGACTCCGTGTAAGAATACGGAGGTATTGTAAATTATGGTATATCGGCTTTAAAGATCACCCAACCTAATAACATGGAAATTGACTTGAGAACTTATGTGATCCTTACTTGAAGTTTTAGTATTGTTTGAAGCTCTTATTGAACTCATGACTGTTTCACCCTTGTATTATTATTCATTCTATTGAGATGGTGTTTAGTTTTACATACTAGTACTATTCGACAGTACTAACGTCCCTTTTGTTGGGGGCGCTGCATCTTTAAATGGATGCAGGTGGTTCCATAGCAGGCAGTGTTGATCAGCGATAGTGGTACATCCTCTTCCCAATAGACTTGGTGAGCCCCACTTCATCCCGGAGTCATGTATTGTATCTTTTATTCATATTATTATCACGTTTTGAGGTATAGCCGGGGCCTTGTTGCCGGCACTATCATAATACTCTTTTGTATCTTTTAGAGGCTTCGTAGACACTATGTGGGTTGTACATGGGTGCTAGAAAATTCAAACAGATTATGTTGTGTTTTGATCTCTTGTTCCACTCGAATCATAAGAATGTGTGTATCTTGAAACTTAAAAATGATGTAACCAATGAGACGATTTAGTATTGTATACATGATCTTCCTAGTGTCTAATTAATGAAATCATGTCTTCTCTTGATCATGGGTGAGTTGGGTAGAAAGTATCTAACAGGCTTGCTCGACCGGGTTCACTCGGTTGAGCACCGGTCGCGCTCCCCGAGGTTGGGGCATGACAGATACGCTCCCACATCTACTCTGGTATATCTAGCCTCTAAAGCAACCCACCGGGTCACTGATACTCATACTTAACCTACTTACAGTTCAAACATTGTGCAACATACTCAACAATGTCTTTCTTCATCCTCCGCCATCAATAATGCTGCTTTAAATCATGGTACCTCTTTGTGGCACCCGGATGAATGGAATACCATGAACTATGGGCCTCTTTAAGAATTAGCTCCCGCAACCCATCCACATTAGGCTCACAAATCCGACCCTAAAGCCTCAATACCCCATCATCACGAATAGTCACCTCCTTAGCATCACCATGCTCCACTCTATCCTTAAAGACAAGCAAATGGGGATCATCATACTTACGTGCCTTAATGAGCTCCAAAAAAATGACTAATATACAACACAGGCAAGAACCCTGCTCAACTCTGAAATATCCAAATCTCACCAACCTATTGGACGAAGCCTGAATGTAAGGCCCTATAAAACTTTACCTAAAACCCGAGGTTTCGTGGTGTCGAGTTAGACTTATGTGTTGATGACTGTAGAACCCGGGGTTTTGGGTTGAACAGTACGTTGGGGAGTTGAAGAAAAAATTTGGAATTACATGGCATTTCTGCGGTCTATTCTACGATCACAAAACTGATCTGCGGACCGCAGATCTGTCACGGACTGAAGTAGAAATCTGGGCAAATTTTTGGACCATTATGCGGTCTATCACACGGCCGCATAATCATTTCGCAGGCTGTACAACCTATCACAGATCCAACACAAAACTTTCACGGGCCGCTCAACCCATCATCTCGTCTCTAGAGTAGGAATTGAGGTTGATCCTCAGAAGATTACAGCTGTGAAGAATTAGTGTAGACCTAATACCCCAACAGAGATTCGCAGTTTCTTGGGCTTAGCAGGATATTACAGGATGTTTGTGTAAAGGTTCTCTACTCTTGCCTCTCCGTTGAATAAATTGACGCAGAAGGCGGTTAAGTTTCAATGGTCAAATACTTGAGAAATAAGCTTCCAAGAGTTGAAGTCAAGATTGACTACGGAACCGGTAATGACCCTACCAGAGGGTACATATGGGTTTGTGGAATATTACAATGCTTCAAGGATCGAACTTGTGTGTGTATTAATGCAACATGGCAAGGCGATAGCTTATGCTTCTAGGCAACTCAAGAATCATGAAAAGAACTATCCAACATATGACTTAGAGCTTGCGGTAGTGGTATTTGTATCGAAGATTTGGCGTCATTATCTGTATGGGGTCCATGTGGATATATTCACGGACCATAAAAGTTTTCAATATATTTTTCAAATAGAAGGAATTGAATCTGAGGTAGAGAAGATGGCTTGAGTTACTCAAGGATTACTACATTGATATCATATATCATCTGGGGAAGGCTAATGTTGTATGGATGCTCTTAGCTAGAAATCTCTGGGTAGTTTGGCTCACTTGGAGGCATATCAAAGGCCGTTGGCCAAGGAGGTTCATCAGTTGGCTAGTTTGGGAGTTTGTCTTGCGGATTCTAGTGAAGGAGGAGTGATTGTGAAAAATAGGGCTGAATCATTGCTTGTTGTGGAAGTCAAGGAAAAGCAATACAATGACCCATTGTTGGTACAATTGAAGGAGGGGATTCATAAATATAAGACCATGGCCTTTTCTCTTGGCATGGATGATGGTACACTAAGATACCAAGGGCGGCTTTGTGTTCCAAATGTAGATGGTCTCCGGGAAAGAATCATGACCGAGGCTCACACTTATAGGTATTCTGTGCACCCGGGCTCTACAAAGATATATCATGATCTTAGGGAAGTCTACTGGTGGAATGATATGAAGAGGAATGTAGCGGACTTTATGGCAAGATGTCCAAATTGTTAGCAAGTGAAGGCCGAGCAAAAGATCATTCATTTGATAGGTTGTCCATCACGTAACTCTTCAAATATATGTAGATATGCTCGTCCAAAGTTTGGTCTTGTGCGTACTCATTTGGAACTTTAGTCTATAATGTAATTTCAAACTTGACTTAGACTTAGGGCTCTCCTTAGACCCCACATTACTTATAATATGCCTCGTACACTTATTATCATATCCAATTGATATCCATCATATTAATAGTCCTTGTTTGCACACAAAATAATATAATTAGCACACATCAACTTTCTTAATAGATCTTAAGCACTTCGAAATTTTTCAAGGTGCTAAATTCTCCCCCACTTAAGAACATTCATCCTCAAATGAGGAGTAGAGTCCATCCCCAAACACTTAACTTAACCCGTTTCTTCTTCCACACATCTTAAGCTCCAAAATTTGACTAACTCCCAAATTTTTCAGAAATTTCGGCAGAGTCTCCCCTATAACTGGGCCCATCCACCTGTCAGAAAATCCCAGAAATCACCCTAACAACATATCCATTACTCAACAATGTCTCACAGTATATATCAACAATACTGATCTCAACATTAGGGCATTACATTAACAAAAGTGGTATCTTGACATGAAATGTACACATTTAAACCATAATGCATAGAAGGTACCTTTTTGAACCACAACCATTTGGCTATACAAACAAGTGAGAGTATTTCCTTTCCTCAACACTTTCAGCCTACGAGGTGATCTCCTCGACTCACAGACTTAGACATAGCACTTGATGGAGGCAATCTCAACTTCCAGACTTATCTAACAAGGATGACAATTAGGTATCTCTCATAAGCCAATTACCTATTAAATTTACCTTCAATAGCTCCCACCAGAATGATAGACAAGGGGCTTCCAACTACCTTCCTTGATGTAGGCACATGAAACACCGGGGAATGGAGAATAATAATGGGGGATATCATACTCATAGCTTGGCCTATTTTATTTTCTTCAAGATTTCATAAGGCCTAATGTAACTACAAATACTTTACATTCCTTAACAATTCACCCAGTATACTCATAGAGAAAATCTTGAGAATAACCCGTTCACTTTCTTGCATTCTAAATCTCTACGTTGAACACACAAACTAAACCTTTGGCGGCCTCCAACAATTACTCTAAGATGTGCTAGCATGAATATGACCATAAAATTTTCTATCTAATATATTTAATCATGGGATGTTGCTTCTTCTTTGACATGTTTGAATCCTTCAACCCCCATAGGTTACTACCAATAGGAACAACGAGGTTCGAGATTTGGCTGGAATTATTCAAGAATCCATCAACGTGCCGAGAAGGGTATTTTAAGAGGTTATATTCTAAGAGACATGAGGGTGACCACCAACAGTGCTTCCACGGTTAATCATTGTGACAAAATCATCGATTCAACAAATAAAGCATAAAGTTGCCTAGTAGGCATTGATAATGTAGGAACCATGTACATGATCTTAAGATGTAAAAGAAGCCAATCATTTTAGACATGTGATATATGGGAGGCATGATCAGGAGGATAAATACATTAGGATCAGTTATTCTTGGAAGACTATGATTCATGAAAAGGACAACAATAATTGTTTCATTCTATATGTGCCTTGTTTGGCAATAGTAGGCCTTAAAGAGAAATAGCCAAGTACGTGACACCAGTCGCCTCTTGGAATGTAGGGAAAATTAATTTAATTCTAGATGAGAATATTCTAGCACCCTAAATGTGATATGTATTTCAAAATACATGAAGTTGCATTATTCTCTTAACGGTAACTAGCACAAGGAATCTATGCCACAAGCCCATGAGAGAAAAAACAAATGCTAATGATATGTGCTAGAATTTTAAACATCCACCTGTGGTTAGAAGGGAAAAGTCGCGGTAAGTCTGCTTAACTTTCAACCACACACAAGTGAAACCATGTAGCTAGGACATATTAATGTTGGGATGAAATCATGTATTGGTTAGAGAGAATGAACACTTTGCTATGAGCTGGATATGTTTTGCCATAATAACTCTCGAACTGCAATACCAGGCCACTTCATGGGCAACTACAATACTAGGAACAAAGTGAGTTACTCAGTGAGGCATGATCTAGGTGGACATGAAAGTCATACTGATATGGGCAAACAAAAAGATCTTCCTGTGACGAATTTGTGAAAATCTCAAATTTCCCAGAAACTTTATGCGGGCAAGTGACCCCTTCCAATTGACAGGTACACATATGATAGGTGCTGAGATATACTCTTATGTTACTAGACAGTGAAAAGGATTCATGATAATATTCACAAAGGAGTAAAGTGATTGTTCCAACCATAGGATCCACATACACCGGAGAGAGAAAGAGTGGTTCAAGAAGGATCTCAACACTAGGCTGCTTTACATTAGATTTGATACCACAGAGATAAATATTATGATGGTGTGTGCATAGGCACAAGTGAACAGATTTTATCCATTCGAATCAAAAGGTCCTATAAGAAATTCATCAGGGAATAGTCCCTTGTTGAGAATTTAGGAAAGCCAGTGGGAAGTATTAGCCTAGGGTTATAACTCAATTCAAGGAAATCATTATAGAACTTAATTTCTCAAGAGGTTGTAAATATAAGGAATTGTGATAAAGAGGCTTCATAAATGATAGGTCTCGTTCAAAGAGTAGATACAGAGAACGACTCATAAAGTTGTTCCGTCCCTATCCCAAATTTCATAGCACCATAAGGAATGACATATGACAAGCTGGAACCGGGATCAATAAGGGCATATACATCATGAGATTGGACAGTCAATATACCTGTAACCACATCTAGAGAAGCCTCCGACTTTTGACGCCTTCTCATTGCATAAAACCTGTTGGGCCTTCCGGGGTTCTAAATACCACCCCTAACTGCTCCACGCCATGTGGGCGGTATAATGCCTCTAGCTGGGGGAGGCGTTGTGGATATAGTAGCTGCAGAATTGGATGGTTGTGTTACACCCCCATCCATGCTCTGGCGAGACGAATGACAATCTCTTTGAATGTGACCCCTCACACCACACTTGTAACATACATTGGTACCATAGTGACATACTTCTGGATGACATCTCCCACACTTCACACAACGGGGATGAGGTCCGCTAAACTGACTCGTCCCACTGACCTTATATTTATCCTTTTTGCATACATCATAAGCATCCCCCTTATCCTCTCTCCAGGACTCCATTTTGGGAGTAACAAACCCCATATCGGTTTACTGTGTGGGCCTTTGGATTTTTCCAATCCTACCACCCCTAACATAATACTGAGCATACTCACAACACGATGCCAAATGTTCATTTCCTCACATCGAGAAGACTGGGATAGGTGTACCCAACCTAGGGCATTTGTTCTTCTTGTGCCCCCTCTTTCCACATACATAACATATTTCAAGAGTCATCCAACATGTTCCCAAGTGTCGCTTCTTGCAAATCACACAATCCGGTTCATTAGCACCAACAACCCTCTTTAGTTTCATAGATTTTCTCACCATACCATCCGGCGGTGCGGTGACCTTGGTAGGAACAATGACGCTTCCCCTAGCAACAAGTTCTTCCAATCCCTCTACGGCTCGACTCATTCTCCCAACGAACTCTTGTGTAATCTCCCCTAGATTCAATGGCGCACCCATTCCCTCCTCGCTGCTTCGAACCCGTGGATTACTCATCTGGAAAACAAATGAGACATGACGAGGAAATTAGCTCCCTATCTTGGGCTCTATCGCGCGATATGGAGTATCAAAGAAGTGTGAAATTTCCTAAATGTCCAAGTAGCCTCCTCATTATAGATGTGGTCGACAACACGCCGATAAGAAGGACTCTACTAGACACGGCTCAGAGACATCCTATGATACTTTCAAATCTTAGGCTCTGATACCAAGTTTGTCACGCCCCAAAATTGGGGGAGCGCGACCAGCGCTCAACCGAGTGAACCCGGTCGAGCAAGCTTGTTGGATTTCCTTCTACCCAAACTCATTCATGAATAAAGAGGAGACGCACTCCATTAATCAAATATTGAAAAGATTTCATTAACAACTCCCATTTCATATCCATTAGCAACTTTATTCATAATTTCCAACATATTACAAGTTTAAAGATATAATGAAAAATATGTTTGTCAAATACCAACATTTCTAGTTCAATTCCCCACATCAAACACCAACCACAACCTGTCTACGGTACCTCTAAGTACAATAAAAGAGTAATATGGAAATTCCGGCAATAAGGCCCCGGCTATACCTCAAAACACAAAGTACAACATCAAATGATATTAGGCCCAAAATAGAGTAGGGCTCACCAAAACCTGCTGAATAGGGAGTAAATGCTAACGACGACCAAAGTTGCCCGCTGATGAACCACCGGCATCCATTGAAGATGCAGTGACCCCGGCAAAAGGGACGTCAGTACATATGGAATAGTACTAGTATGTAAAGCTAACTGTCCTCTTTCAAAATAAAATGACAATATAAGAAAGGGAAAGACATAGAAACAGTAAGTCACAATCAACCATATCCAAATGTCTAGTTAAAACATAACAATTTTCCGAATATGAAATTAATATATATTATTAGTTGGAGATCATTAGCACCAATATACCACCGTATTTGTAGCACGGAGTCTGATCATGCCCGATCGGCTAGGCCATCTCCCCACGAACAAAGTGGTTCGATATGTGATGCGAAAGAAAAGTGTTACCAAGAGTAGTACCACCATGTGCACAATATGGCGTCCGATCTCCACCCGATCAGCTAGGCTGCCTTCCAACATATGCCATGTGGGTTGACTTTTCCAATCCACAATTATTACAAGTTTCATCCCAATTAAGGAGAATAATATCAATCCACTCCTACACCGACACGTGTACTTTTAGGTGTGGGTTGTTACAACCCACCCTTCCTCGGTTTGCTAATGATACTTCCCAAAATTATTGTTTTTTTTTGTACACAAAGGTAACATAGGTACAAATGTATTTACCTCATCATCTTTCATATTGTATGAATCTTCACTAGTATTTTCAACCAATAACAACAACAATATTTCATTGGCTCTTTTGGCCATTCACAAGATTCTTTATTCAAGGCACTATGGCCATATTTGATATTCTACACTTTCATTTCTTCCCTCTCATGTATCATAATCATAAATATCAACATATATAATATTCCGAAAATCACAACTTTAAGTTCATTAGAAATGAAAAATTTAAGCACAATAGATTTCTTTCCATTTTGATATCATCATCATAAATATCAACTCTTACCTCTCTCTAAAATCATCAGATGGATGCCCCAAAATAAGCCCCAAAGGCTATTTATCAAAATGGGGTCGGGTAAAATTTTCAAAACTTAAACTTGCCGAAATCGGGTCTGCGATCGCAAACCGTAACGCAGAACCATTATGTGGCCCGCATATCGGTCGCATAATTGCCGCTCCAAAACTGCGGTCGTCTAGTTGGGTCTACAATGAATATGCTGCCCGTAGACCTGTTCATCGGTCGCATAATGCACCGGATAACTGGTATGTGGTCGCATAGTGTACCGCAGACCTTCTTCCAATCTTGCCCCCCCTCTGATTTACTCTGCGACCATTATGCGGTCCGTAGAGTGATTCTGCGGCCGTATAGTGGGCCACAGAAATGTCTTTTTCTGCTGAAAGTTTTCCTTTTACTCCCCACCGCATTGTTCAACCCAAAAAGTCTGAGCCTAGTTCGGCACTACAAAATCTTAATTTCCTTTGCGAAAATTTTACGGGGCCTTACATTCTCCCTCGCTTAGGATCATTCGTCCTCGAATGAGGGTCAAAATCTTTCTTTAGCATTCAATGTGACTTAACTGTTAATTCACACATACCAACAGTTTCAAAATTTGGCTAACTCCCTAAATTTCCAAAATTTCGCTAGAGCCTCCCCTATAACTGTGCCTATCCACCTGTCAGAGAATCCCAGAAACCAATCCTAACAACATGTACTTAATCCGATAACACAATATAACATAAAACAACACCAACTGTGGCCTCATAAGCAATATATTTCCAGAAAAGGAATATCGTTAACATCAACTGTACAAATAATACATAATTCATAGAAGGTAACTCTTAGCATTTTCATAGAACACAACTTTATAAATACATGGTTATTCAAACAAATAAGGATACTTTTTCTTCATTTCTTCCTCGGCCTCCTAAGTAGCCTCTTCAACCTGCTGGTTTCGCCATAACACTTTTATGGAGGCAATTTCAAGAACATCAATATTCAAAAACAAGCGTTTGATTCCTACCAAACCAACTTAGAATGATGTTACACCCCATGTTTTCGTACGTAAGAGTACGTCGTAAGACAATTGATGTAAGCTCAGAAATTAGATCATTGTTAAAAGTACATAAAGTAAGTTAATCATGTTACATTCGAGGTTACAAATCTTTAAGATCGTAAATAACAAGTACCAAGAGGGTTGGAAAGCTTAGAAGCTAAACGAAAAATAAGTTTCGTCGAAAGTCGATAAGTTTGGAATGTTATAACATGCACTTTGGGGGTGAAACTAGGGTTCATAACATTATAAGGAGGTTATGTTGTGAGTTATTTTAGTTGTATGATAGTCGTGTATTATATTTTGAAGTCTAACAAGTTGTGGAACAAAAATAGGCAAAGGTCATCACAAGTTACGTTCATAAATGTGCTGAACATTAGGTCAAATGTAGATGACCTTTTCTCTAAATATACTTGGAATTACGAGGTGATCTACCTACAAAATTGAAGTTATTGGAATGTAGTTTCCAACACTCTTAACCTTTCATTCATACGGCATCCGTATAAAAAGATATGGGCATTTGAATAAGGGCCAATGCTAGGGTGCCAAGCTAACACCTCTTTGACTTTTCAAAAGTTGATCTATATATAGGTTTTAAATCGTCTTTCTCTTCATTTTTCATAGAACATGAATAGACAACCCCCCATAAACCTATCCTTAAGCTCTCTACAAGGTTTTCAAAGAAGACTAACATCCCGGGTACGAAAGCAAGAAGCAATAACATTAGAACGATCCCTACGACGTAAGTATCATTATACCGCTTCTCTTTTTCTTTGTAGTTTGAGTTTTGGAAGGTACTTCATAGTTAATGAAATTCCTACTTTATGTATTTAAGATTTTAAATATCAAGTAAGGTTGATAAATTCATTTCCTAATAGTTAGAACTCACGGGACGGTGATCGAAAGTCGTGAATTCGATTTATTCCACTTTTAGCGGACTGTTTTGTAGTCCACTCGTGTTGGCGTCTTGTGCTGCTAATTTATGGAGTTTTGAAGAATAAAGGGCGTGGATAAATTCCACATGTTGTAGGGTAGTGGTATGGTCACTCGTCGTTGCAATTTCAGGCTAATTGATAACTTGTTGATTGGGTAAGTTATGGGATATTTGGGTTTTTTGTTATATTAAAGGTCCCGAATTGTAGTTAGGTTGTTTTTGAGTTGCCGGTTGTATTCTGTTGTTGTCTCACCTATAGTAGGCTTGAGGGAGCAGTAAAATCAGGGAAAATGCTACCCATTTTATTTTAGAATCGAGCTATCGTTTGAGATACGTGGTATACTAGCGCCATCTAAGTTGTACATGTATTTCTTTGTTATAGGGTTGGCACGCTAGTTGTCATAAGCTTGTTGTTGAGTTGAATTGATGGCTTGAGGTATGTTAAGGCTATCCCTTCTTTCCTTTTGGCATGATCCATATGATACAACGAAACGAGCAAGCACACAACTTTTACAAATGATTCTCTTCTTAGAAGTACTAGGGTTGCCTATGTTCTTGATTCCCCATATGTCCTACTATCATATCGTCTGTTCATGGGTCTCGGAAAATATTTAAGTTGATAAAGATTATTTCGTGATATTAACCGAAGGCATATTGATCTTATGATATTCTGAGAGATCTTATTGACTTGCTTCTTATGCATTGCATTCATTTATACATGTACATTAACTTATGACCAGATGGCGTTATATACGCGCATATTATATGTATATGGGGTATGGGGAAAGGTTATGGCATTATATACGCACCACCACCTAATTAGCTGGTATACGTTGATGATTTCGCCCACAAAGGCCAAGATGATATGATGGGATGCCCTTAGAGGCTTGATGATGTTATGTACGCATATACCTATGCATGATGTGACATTTATATGCATATGCATGATAATATAAATGTTTCATGATTCATAGAACTATTCAGACTTACAGGTTAAGTTCTTTACTCCATGTTTCTTTAATGTTTTTTATATAATGCTTTTATGCCTTACATACTCGGTACTTTATTTATACTGACGTTCCTTTTTCCTGGGGACGCTGCATTTTATGCCCGCAGGTCCCGATGTATAGGTTGACAGTCCTCCTAGTAGGCTATTAGCTCAGCAGAAGGTGTTGGTGCACTCCACTTGCTTCGGAGTTGCATATTTTGTCAGTATGATTTGAACATGAATTGATTGGTATGGCGGGGCCCTGTCCCAACCTTTATGATGTTTATGTACTCTTAGAGGTTTGTAGACATATATCATATATATGGATACTTATATGGCCTTGTCGGCCTATGTTTTGAGTGTACAAATGATCACGTCGACTTTATAGGCCAGTATGTCACATGTATAAGTTTCTATATCATGTTGGGACGTCCTATGTCTAGTATTCCCTTATGTTTTATTCCGGTTATCTCATGACCACCCTTCTAGACCACTTACCCATGATGGTATGATAAGAAAGATATGTTACGTTGGTACTCGGTTGAGTAAGGCACCGGGTGCTCGTCACGGCCCTCCGATTTGGGTCGTGACAAATGAGACCAAACTTTGCATACTAGTTTCAAATGATAAAACAGACCTATTTCAAGTCCCGGAACAACAATCGGAACCCGATAGGCTCAAAGTTTCACGATCTAAAACTACCAACTGATCGTGATGGCACCTAACTCACTTGTTAGGCAAGCCAAACATAATAAAGGTGGAACAAGATAATAGAATTAACGAAAATAGTATAATTCTAAAACCAGTAATATAGCCAACAACGACGATACATAACAATATCCAAAACTGGTAATACAGAGTCATGAGCTCTAAAATAGAAGTATAAGTATGAAATACAAAATGAAAATATTGTCTAAATGAAAGCAACGGTACAGAAATGAAAACAAACCCCAAAGACTGTGGTCAAGATACAGCTCTACCTCATCTCTCGAAGATAATCACAGCAACAAGTCACGGTTACTCACGACTCGATCCAATACCTGGATCTGCACAATTAAGTACAGAGTGTAGTATGAGTACAACCGACCACATTTACTCAGCAAGTATCATAACTAACCTCGGCGAGGTAATAAAGGCAAGAATTATCAATGATACTCGCTAATAACATGTTCAGTTCATAAATCTCACAAGTACGCAACAATAATATTATCAAATCATAAAATACAGAATAATCCAACATATAGAGAAGATATATAAAACAAGGCATGTATATATTCCTGATCTAGCATATAGAGAAGATATGCAAATAAAACATGTATACATCCAAGGAAATTGCAAGTAGAGAAGAAATGCAATAACCAAATCAAACACTACCAGTTTTCCTCATACCGCGAGTACACCATCAAGAGAAAAACATGAGAGAGTGATCCTAGGGGGACGGATCCTTATCCACACGTTGTACGGATAACTCACGTGCCATATATAACCACCGCACGAACAACTCACGTGCTAACACAGCTCAGATCTGCAGGACCACTCACATGCTATCAACCCAGTATATATCACATAGAAAGCATATACAAGAATGTATGTACATGAACAATGGATATCAATTTACATATTCATGGACTGATATAAGTTATATGCTAAAGTATAGTCATGTGCGAAGTGTGCTATCACAGTTCTAGTTAGGCGATTAAGCCACCATAATAGCAACTAACATGTTTGAACAGGAAATCAACCAACAAATAATCCCTAACACGATTTAAATAGCTCAAAAGGGAGTACAACATAAGAAGTATGATAACATGAAGGTTAGAAATAAATTCAAGGCATATACTAGCCTAATCACTACCCCGAGCATGAATAATACCTCGGTGCACACACATGGGCTCAATCCCCTCATATGTGCACCACCCATAGCACGTAGATATTACTAATAACTCAGGCAACTAGTGCCTTAACTATGTTTAGGTAAGATACTTACCTCAAGCAAACTAAATCAATACTCTAAGAAATCCTTCCAGCGTGAATCAACCTTCGGACGGCTCGAATCTAGCCAAAATAACTTAATAATATCAATAAAAGCCATAGAAAATAATCCCAAACAATAAAGCTATGATCTTGATTCAAATATGCAAAGTCAACCCCGAGTTCGCACCCTGAAACCTGACAAAACTCATCAAATCCAAAAATCCATTCCAATACGAGTCCAAATATATGTATTTCATCCAAATCTGACCTCAAATCAACCTTCAAATAATCAATTTTTACTTTATTACCAAAATCCCCAATTTCTTCACTTAGATTCACCAATCAAACGCTAAAATCAAGGATGAATAATAAACAAATCTGAGTCAATAACCCCAATCCAAATTGTGAAAATTCCCTCTAAAATCGCCCAAATCTGAGCTCTAGATCTCAAAATATGATAAAATAACCAAAACCCTCGAAATAGAGTACTTAAGGGTTTGTCCAGTGATACCCTTCGTGATCGCGGAATCTACTTCGCGATCGCGGAATGCGAACAACACCCCGCGATCGCGCTTTACCAACTCCTAAGCCTATGCGAACGCGACGCCCATCCGTGAATGTGAAGGCTAAGCCACCCGACCTCCCTAGCTAACACAGACCCTACGCGATCGCGAACGCGAAACTTCAGCTCCACATTGAACGCGATCTCGTCCTCCTCACTACGAACGTAAAGAAAAAAATGTGCCATCCACAAAACACACTTCGCGATTTGACACCACATCCTTGATCGCGATAAACACCAGCACACCAAAAAATCAACAACTCCAAACATGAGTGTAATGGTTCGAAACCTATCTGAAACACACTCGAGGCCCCGGGACCCCGTCTAATCATACAAACTAAACAACAAAACATGACACGGAGCTACTCGAGGCCTCAAATCACAAAAAATAATATCAAAACCACAAATCGCACCTCAATTCAAGCCTAAGGAACTAATGAACTTTTAACTTCCAAAACTCATGCCGAACCACATCAAATCAACTCGGAATGACCTCAAATTTTGTACACAAGTCCCAAATAAAACAACTGACCTATTTCAACTCTTGAAACCACAATCTGAACCTGATACCATCAGAGTCAACTCTCGATCAAACCTATGAACCTTCCAAGCTTTCAACTTTCCAACTTTTGCCAAATACAGAACCAAATCAACCTAGGAATCTCCAAATCCAAATCCAGACATATCTTAAGTCCAAAATTACTATAGAAACTTAATGGGACCATCAAAACACCATTCCGGGATCGTCAACATAAAAGTCAAATTTCGGTCAACCCTCACAACTTAAACTTCTAACATTGGGACTAAGTGTCCCAATTCAATCCAAAACTTCTCCGAAACCAAACCAACCGTCCCTTCAAGTCACGGAACAAAAATTACACATATGTAAAGCATCAAATAGGGGATACGGGGTTAAAATACTCAAAATGACCGGCCGAATTATTACACAAAGTTAACTCATGGTCAAACTTATAAATTTCTAAGCCTTCAAATTGCCCACTTTCGGCTAAAAGAGTCATATCATCCTAGGAACCTCCAAATCCAAATTCTGGCATACGCCTAAGTCCAAATCATTATACAAACCCAAAGGAATCATCAAAATACGAATCTGAGGTCGTTAACACAAAAGTCAAACCTTGGTCAATCCTTATAACTTAAGCTTCCAACAATGGAAGTAAGTGTTCCACTCACTCCAAAACCTTCCAGTAATCAAACCAACCATCCCTGCAAATCGCAAAATAACAACTAAGCACACGTGCATCAAATAGCGGAAGAAGGCTCGAATACACAAAAAAACTAGCTGGGTCATTACACAAATATATAGACAACCTAGCCAACTACCAAACTAGGCATCATTTAACCCTACATTAATGGTAAGACAGATGAAAATACATTAATCAAATCGAGGATAACTATTATATTTGAAAAGAAGCCTCAATTAGTTAATAGTTGTTTGGAATATAACACAACTTTAGATTCTTTACCTGAACTTTAGTTAATAAAGTTAGCCAACTTCGAATCCGAAATCTAAAGTTGGTGCGAAAATTCGTGTATTAACGTCATATGAAATTAAACTTTGCCTTGCATGTCTACTAATTTCCATTCCCATAAAATTTGTAACTTAGCAGCAAGTAATGAGAAAAGATACTTAAAATTAAAAGGAGACATAACAATAAGTAAATTTCATTAATGAAATATAAAGATAAGTCCAATAAATAGGATCATTACATATTTGTTTTTTAAAAAAGAGTCTGGGGAAGAGTTGCCATTAGGAAACCCATGAATTGGGCTATTCTCCAACACCTCAAGAATAGCATCAAGGGTATCCTTGATGTTATTCAGGTTGTTGGTCATCTCCAGACGGAAATCTTCCAGTTCTTCCATCACTTCATCGATCCTTTGATTAATATGATTGATATCAGCCCTATTTATTGGTATTTTCTTAGGATTCTAATCTTTTGGTCCAGGGTTAGGAACTGCAGGAGCATTAACATCAACCATTTTGTGTGCTAGTTTTGTAGAATAAAAGCTTATACTTGAAAGATATTTTATTACAAATTAGACTAAGAATAAAGCCCTATTTATAAGTAAATCATATTGATATCCAAAATGGACATGACCTTTTATTTACCATCGTAACTTATGCACCTG
Organism: Nicotiana otophora; assembly: GCA_000715115.1. NCBI lineage: Eukaryota > Viridiplantae > Streptophyta > Magnoliopsida > Solanales > Solanaceae > Nicotiana > Nicotiana otophora. The sequence continues at coordinate 72,992 of AWOL01S0007529.1, read as the reverse complement.
AAATTGGAAGCCACACGGCCTTTCACACTTTAAATTCCCCCACCATAGATAAATTAAAGAACAAATTTTATTAAGAAATGAATCTGCGGGAAACTAAAGGGGTAAAATCCAAAACCTTCAGATGGAATCAGCGGGGCACCTAGAAAGGGCAAAAACATATTAATCCAAAAACTGAAATAAAATGAATAAATTTAGATTCCTTTATTCGAATGAGAAGGAGTATTGCATGTAATTTCAGAAGACTTCATATGGGAATGAGCGGGCAACTAAAAAGGGCAAAAATATATTTATCCAAAAACTAAAAAAAAAAAGTATAACTTCAGATTCCTTTATTCGAAGTAGAAGGAATATTAAATATAATTTCAGAAGACTTCAGATGGAATCAGTGGACAACTAATAAAGGCAAAATATATTAATCCAAAAACTGGAAAAAAATGAATAACTTCAGATTCCTTTGTTCGAAGTAGAAGGAATATTGCATGTAATTTCGGAAAGTTTCAGATGGAATCAGCGGGACACCTAGAAAGGGCAAAAATATATTAATTCAAAAACTGAAAAAAAAAATGAATAACTTCAGGTTCCTTTATACGAAGTAGAAGGAATACATATAATTTCAGAAGACTTCAGATGGAATCAGCGAGCAACTAAAAAGGAAAAATATATATTAATCCAAAAACTAAACTAAAATAAATAACTTCAGATTCCTTTATTCGAAGTAGAAGGAATATTGCATATAATTTCAGAAGACTTCAGATGGAATCAGTGGACAACTAAAAAGGGCAAAATATATTAATCCAAAGACTAAAATAAATGAATATCTTCAGATTCCTTTGTTCGAAGTAGAAGAAATATTATATGTACTTTCAGAAAACTTCGGATGGAATCAGCGGGGCACCTAGAAAGGGCAAAAATATATTAATCCAAAAACTGAAATAAAATGAATAACTTCAGATTCCTTTATTCGAAATAGAAAGAATATTTCATATAACTTCAGATAGACTTCAAATGCTTATTCGAATCTATCAATTTGATTTTAGTTATTTGTTTATCAAATTCAATAAAAAATGCTTCAAGATAATTTGAAAAATCAATATGATGTTTTAAAAAATGTAAATTTAACTACAAAAACGTATCTCTGAATTGCATGAATTTTCACACAAAATAGCAAATGCATTCCAACTCACATGGGCCTTCAAAATAATTTTGAAAATCAATCTAAAGTTTTGAAAAATGTAGAACTAACTACAGAAAAGTATATCTGAAGTGCATGAATTTTCACATAAAAAAAAAAATATTCCACCCCACAGGGGACTTCAGAGTAACAACTCTGAAATTTCATACTATGTAACCTACAAACTTTAGGGGACTTCAGAATTATCGACACACTAACATAACCAATGCAGGTTAGTAACCTGAAGTATCAAGGTGCTTCGACTTATAAACACTAAATTATTTACGTTCCTCAAAATCCACAAAAAAAAAATAGATTTACATAAAAAATTTCATCAACTCAATCAAAAAATACTAAGCAAATTCAAAGTAGGTATCTTCATAATCTCCATAGTCATGACTGACTTGCTCTTCTAGAGTTTCATACCCAGTATCTACCTTCCAATTCCCATGAGCCCAAAGGTTGACAGCCAATTATTTTCTGAAGAGCAGCATCATTCTGTTGTAATTTGTGAACATCTTCCTGCTTCATCAGCAACGCAATAAACTTGAGGGTGAATACACCGAAATCAAAACTGCAAACACATGCAAGAAAATTGAAAGATTCAACAAAAAAACACACAAAAATGTAAGATGCATGTAAATTAAAACGAAAAATATATGCCAGTGCATACTTGTTCTCCTGTTGGGGTGCAACCATTCACTTGATCTCAAATTCAGTAACATCGTTTATGTAGTCTTTATGTTCACCACGAAAATTCATACATTTGAGCATATGCGGGATAAGCCGAGCAAAACGTTTGATGAGCTTTATTGCTCTCTCGTACGGTTCATTGTGCAAGGAGTCATACACATATATTGCTTTTGTTTTAAATTCCAATACTCCCAACAAGTAATGAGTTTATAATTGATCTCCAGCTATTTGATCAAGACACATTGAAATAAACATTCTATCGACATACGCCCACGAGATTAAACATGAGTGTTCAATGCTTATTACGTAATTAGCCATCTTCTACCTAGTTAATTATTCTTCAAACCAAGTGAATTCATTAAGTTCATTCTGTTGTGTGGGTACACCTACCTCAACTTCTTTATTTCTACCCCTCTTCGTCTTTGGTTTACTCTTCAACTGTTTAGACACATCCTCTTCTAACGAACACTCTATAGCAAGTTTGACCACAAACTTATTGAAAACCAAATTAGTTGTAGTGCATTTTGATTATGGATAATCCAAAAGGTAATAGCAATATTTCTTGTGCAAATAGTATACACTAATATCGATATGCTCAACAGAGCAAAAAAACCTAGAAAATATTAGAAACATATACATAAAAGAAAACATAAAGTATGACATCTGAAGTGTACAACTAATTTGGGATCCGGTCACATACCTCGTCCACAAGATCAGAGTTAGGGTATGTAAATTCTAAAAAGAACGACTTATCTAATGTGAGTGAACCCAAATTGAACGTACACTAATGTTCCCGCTTGCTCGCCTTCAGCCATTTTGTAAATCTCTACAACATTTGTTTATCTTGCTTTACATAATGGAATGAACATCGTCTTACATGCTTATCTTTTTTCGTATCTGCACCATTTATCTTTGTCTTACGAGTGACATATGGAGATCTCAACCAATGACTGAGATTGCGATTCTTTTTCCCTAAAGCACCTACTTCGGCTGGTATTGGATGTGCTTCCTCCTGCTGTTGTTCGGTCTCAACTAAATTGCTGCTTCAGATGCAGCTGAACCATCCACACACATAGCAACAAATTGCTCTGCAACAACCTCTTGTGTATGACAATATTGTGTTACTTGAGTAGCAACAAAAGAAGATCCGCCTTCTACAGGGCTCTCTTGTAGTGCCAAGTGAAAAGGAGCAAATATCGAATTGAGGGATATCACTGACATCAATACAATCTAAGGGGGATAACTTTCTTCTCTTAGAACTTGGTTCAAGTTGCGACCCATCGGATAGGATCTATAAGGATTACACCAATATATTACAACAACAACAACAAACCCAGTATAATCTCATAAGTAGGGTTTGGTGAGGATAGTGTGTACACAGACTTTATCCATACCTGGTAGGTAGAGAGGATGTTTCTAATAGATCCTCCGTTCAAGGCAAGATGAAAATAAAGCAGTAGCACAAGCATTAACAACAACAAGATAATGAAATAAATGGGACAACACGTAAAACTAGATATCTAATAATAATATCGCACCAGACTAACACTAATGCTACTGGTATGTAGAAGAAATACTTTCGACTACCTACTAGCCTTCTACCTTAATTCTCGACCTCCACACCTTCCTATCAAGGGTCATGTCCTCGGTAAGCTGAAGCAACATTATATCTTGCCTAATCACCTCTCCCGAATACTTCTTTGGCCTACCTTTGCCTCTCCTCAAACCCACCAGGGATAACCTCTCGCACCTCCTCCCCGAGGCATCTGCACTCCTCTTTTTCACATGCCCAAACCATCTAAGCCTTGCTTCCCGCATCTTGTCCTCCACCGGAGCACTCCTACCGTGGCCCGAACATATTTATTCCTAATCTTATTCATTCCTAGGTGGTACGTTCTTATCACATAACACGCCAGATGCGATTCTCTATTTCACCCACCCTGCTCCGATACGATGTGAAAAATCCCCATCAATCTCCCCATTTTCTTAGATAATAGACACAAGGTACTTGAAACTATCTCTCCTAGGGATAACTTGTGTATTAAGCCTCACGCCCATGTCCTCTTCATCGGGCCTGTCACTAAACTTGCACTCCAAGTGTTCTGTTTTGGTCCTACTCAACTTGAAACCTTTAGACTCCATGGTCTGTCTCCAGACCTCTAGTTTCTTATTTAAACTACCTTGTGTCTCATCAATCAATCCAATATCATTTGCAGATAATATACACCAAGGCACCTCCCCTTGAATGTGTCGCGTCAGTGTGTCCATCGCGAATGCAAATAAGAATGGGCTAAGAGCTGACCCCTGATGCAACTCCATCACAACTGGAAAGTGTTCCGAGACCCCCTCTCCCACTATCCTCACCTGGGTTTTAGATACATCATACATATCCTTAATCACCGTAGTATAAGTAATATGAACACCTCTAACGTCCAAGAATCTCCATAGAACCTCCCTTGGGAGTTTGGCGTATGCTTTCTCTAGGTCAATGAACACCATATGTAAGTCTCTCTTCCTCTCCCTATACTGCTCCACCAACCTCCTTACAAGGTGAATGGCTTCCGTAGACGAACACCCCGACATGAATTTGAACTGATTTTCAGAAATAGATACACTCTTTCTTACCCTCGCTTCCATCACACTCTCCCAAACGTTTACAGTGTGGCTCAGCACATTCATACCCCTATAGTTTGTTATAATTTTGTATATCACCCTTATTTTTATACAACGAAATCATCGTACTCCACCTACATTCTTCAGGCATCTTCTTCGTCCTAAAAATGTTATTAAATAATCGAGTGAGCCATTCCAAGCTTGCCATACCCGCACTCTTCCAAAATTCCACCGGGATCTCGTCTGGCTCACTCGCTCTTCCCCTACTCATCTTATGCATAGCCCCCTCGACCTGCTCAATTCTTATACACCTACAATAATTAAAATCTCGACGACTCTCGAAGTACTCCAAATCACCCAACTCAATGACTCTGTCCCCTCCTTATTTAGGAGTTTATGGAAGTATGTTTATCATATACGTCTAATATGTGCCTCTTCCACTAATACTCTGCCTTCCTTATCTTTGATGCACTTCACTTGGTCTCGGTCATGGGCCTTCCTTTTTCTCGCCTTGGTTAGCCTGTACAGCTTCTTGTCCCCACTTTTATCCCTAAGATCTTCATACAAATGTCTAAACGGTACAGTCTTAGCCGCTGTAACTGCTAACTTCGCCTCCTTCTTTGCCTTCTTGTACCCCTCTTTATTTGTTCTCTTCTCCTCCACATTCTTGCTCTCTACCAGCTTCATATATGCCGCTTTCTTGGCTTCTAGGTACCATCGTTTTAAGAAAATACTACAATGTTCAACACAACCATACCTCACAAGAAATCACAGAATAAACATATATAACTTCATAAAAATATTTATTTGAAGTTAGCCTCTGAAAAGAGCTAATTTCAAAACACTTGAGGAATCATGTCTCTGAAGATAGTCTCAGGAAAGAACTTACTTTGGAATACTTCAGAATATGAAGTTTTGAACAATGTCATACTTCATCATCATTAGCTTCATTACAAAAATCCAAAAACACCCACAGAAATAAAGTATCACAAAAAATGATAGCTTGAAACTAAAACATGCATCAAAACCTAAAACAAGCTAAACCCTAAAAACAATCAATGAAAGACAAGGGTCTAAACTATCCGTCTTTATTTTAAAATACCAAACATGATTAAAATATATGTACAAAACATAAACCAAAAAACCTCACAAGAAATCACAGAATAAAATATATAACTTCATGAATTATGTATCTGAAGTTAGCCTATGAGCTAACTTCAAAATACTTTAGAAATCATGTCTCTTAAGTTAGCCTCTGAAAAGAGGTTACTTCGGAATACTTCAAAATATGAAGTTTTGAACAATGCCATATTTCATCATCGTTAGATTCATCACAATTAATCCAAAAACACATATAGAAATAAATTATAACAAAAAATGAGAGCTTAAAGCTCCAATAATACAAATTAAACCCTAAAAACTAGTAATTTTACAGACTAATAAATGAAATACTAGGGTTTAAATTAATTGCCTTTACTCTAAACATTAAACATGATTAGACTAAACATATATACAGAACATCAACAAAAGTAGAAAAACCATCGTTACATTACCGCATAATAGGCGAATTGAAGCATAAAAAAAATGTGAAATACTAAAATGATACTTGTAATGGATACTAAACCTTGTCGCAAAAGAAGACTGCTGCTCTTCCGTCAGAGAAATCTGAAAATTTAACTAGAAAAACGAACACAGACGAAAGAGAGAAACATTGAGAGAAAGAAACCTAGAAATACAGACGAAAGACGCCTTTTAAATAGAAAGGGAAAAATCGTCTTTTCGCTATATTTTTAATTAAGCGGAAGGTAGCTATGCAAAGGACAAACCAAAATGGTTGGGGTTAGATGTGAGGGTAGGTGGAATTTTTGGAAAATGTTTTCCTAACTTTTTCTAGGGAAATCATTTTTCTCAAATTTTAGGAAAATGTGATATGTAGAAAAATATTTTCCAAACTATTTTGTGCAACCAAACAGTGAAAAATGGGAAAATATTTTTCGAAAAGTATTTTTCGTCATACCAAACACACCCAAAGTGTCCTGCATTTGCTGTTAAATTTTAGGATATCCTGTCATTAACTTCATGAGTGTTAATGTCCTTAATATTAAGGATAAAATCGTCTTTTCGTATTAATTTTTAAGAGAGCAGTGACTATTTTTGCTCACCCGTATAAAAACTAAATAGCACATTCTGAGAAGTCGAGGGAGTTTTGTGGAGAGAAAAATCTCTTTACAACATAGTCACTCTGGTTTTCGAAATTACTGCTACATTCCATTATCACTAGAAAAAGTATAGTGAACTCAAACTTGAGGATGACAACAAACCAATAAACCAAACTAAAACCCCTTTAGTTTCCAATTCTGTTGAAATATACCAAACATGGCCTTACCAATCCCAGCACAGCTCTTGCTCAAGCCACCCAATTATCGAGTCTTGCAAACCCCTGGAGGAGTTATTAGTGTCACAGTTAGAACAAGAAAAGCTAATAATTCCAACTTGTGTTTTTATAATGGAGACAGCCCTAGGTTGTATTCCGGTCTCACAAGGACAAGGGCGGCCTGCAGTGATGGAGGGGGTGAAGTTTATGTTAACCCTCACCAGGTGAAGTTTATTTCTCCTACTGGGTTGCTTGTATTTTAATTTCTTATTGCTTTTAGTCTCTACTCTGTCATGCTGGATTTCGGTTTACTTGCGCTAAGCATTTTGGTCATCATGCTATGAGTTTTCAAACTCATTTGTGAATGTTATGTGGGTCATATTTGTCTCTTATAGGAAATTTCGGTTTACAAAACACAACTTTACTGCTTGTTTGGATGGTTGTTACCCATCATTTTATAATGTATTGTATTGTATTGTATTGTATTGTGTTGTATTGTATTGTATTGTATCGTTTTATAAATACAATGTTTGGATAGATTGTATTGTTTGCAGTTGTTAAATAACATTTTGGTGTTTGGTTTGACGGTATGGTACTGTACTGTAACTGATAAGTTTACTAAAATACCCTCAATTGTTTAAATATTAAATTTATCAATAATTACGCATAAAAATAATTTAAGAAAACCCCTTTCTACTAATTTATCACCAAATATGTCTTAAAAATAGATTAAACAATTAAATTCATGCAAATTCTAACAAAATTAGCAATTTTAGGTTGAAGTTGGAAGAGGCATAAGTTCTGAAAAAAAAGGGACGAAGACAAAGTAGGTTATAGGTGGGAGATTTGGAGTTAAATTTTTTAAAAAAAAAAGGTAAATGGTAAAATAGAATTATGGAGTAATAAGTTAGGGCATAATTGGAAAGAAAAATAGGGAACAATCCCACCACAGCAAATCGGTTGTTTCAAAAATGGGACTTTTCATTGTTCCGGAACAATGAATTTAACAATACAATACAACTAATTTTAATGAAACAATCAAAACAACATTGTTTTGAGATAACAATACAATACGATACAATGAGTAACAACCATCCAAACAAGCTGTTAACCTCCAGTTCTTAATCCTAGAGATAAACAAATATAAACCTGTTTGCTTAATGTGTACTTAATCCTTGAGAGTACTTCCATTTTTAGTGGTGATCTTTCTTTCACCAACTCTTTCAGAGCTTATCTGCATCAAGTTAAAGCATGTTTTTTACATGATGATGAATCTTCCTCTTTCATTTACAGGATGTTGATATGTTAAGGGATAGCTCATCTAACACAGGTGACGGTTACATTGCCTTGTTTGTTCGGATGCTTGGTTTGGACCATGACCCTCTAGATAGAGAACAGGCAGTCATTGCTCTCTGGAAGTATTCACTTGGAGGGAAGCAGTGTGTTGATATGTTAATGCAGTTCCGGGGTTCTGTTAATCTGGCTGTGAACCTTCTAAGGTCTGAGTCTGATGCTGCTTGTGAAGCAGCTGCTGGTCTTTTGAGTATGATATCCTCAGTGAATATGTACAGAGAGCTTGTGGCAGATAGTGGTGCAATAGAAGAGATAAACGGCCTCTTGAGACGTTCTTCCTTCTCCCCAAATGTGCAAAATCTACCTCATTTTTTCTGTCCTCATGTCTTTTTGATACAAGCATTTGAGGCACAAGCTTGAATTTATTTCTGCAGGTGAAGGAGCAAAGCTTATGTTCATTATGGAATTTATCTGTGGATGAGAAACTCAGAAACAAAATTGCCAACTCTGATCTCCTGCCTTTACTGATAAAGTTCCTGGAGGATGAAGAAGTGAAAGTGAAGGAGGCAGCTACAAGGGTTTTGGCTAATTTAGCATTGACTGTTTCTAATCACAAGAATATGGTTGAAGCAGGTGTCATCCCAAAACTGGTAAGACACTAAGATCGGTTGATTCGTGTTCTAACACTTTTTTTTGGGTAGATATCAATTGGTCTTGAATATATTTATGAGTGCTTAAGAATTGCAAAATTTTTATATCAATTACCTTCTGGAACTCCAGGATTTTCCATGTACCATTAAGAAAAAGAGATCTAGAATATAATTTGCTGGTTCTTGAACAAGGATAGGGAGGAAAGAACCTAATAGAACTTAATAGATACAGAAAAGATGGTGGGAGGTAGTAGGTATCCCGTGGAATTAGTCGAGGTGCGCGCAAGCTGGCCCGGACACCATGGTTCTAAAAAAAAGATACAGGAAAGATCTAAAATATAATTAGTTGGTTCTTGAACAAGGATAGGGAGGGAAACCAAATAGATACAGAGTAGAATCGAAAGAAATGGAGGCCATGGTGCATGATATACATTTACTTCTACAAACCATGTAAAAGATCAGACAAGTTGACAATGTAATTAACTAGTAAGGCATTCATGAAGAGATTGTTATACGCAGTTGGATTAAGCAAGAATGTCTAACGCTTCTTAGTCTCATCTTCTGCTTATAACATGTAGGTGATTTGATCTATAAAAACATTGTTAATTTGTTGAATCTGTTCTAAGTCTACTGCAATGTGCTCCAGAAAAGAAGTTAGTTTTTATCATTTTTTATTATAGTTTGTGGCATATTTAGGGCTGGATTTTTTAATCCATTTTTCAGTGGTTAATGTCTTTGATGCCGCAAAACTGAATCTCAGAGAATTTCATTACCTTGGAGCTGTGCAGGCAATGCTCTTGAAAACTGAGGTGGAGGGATCTAAGGTCATTAAAAAAGAAGCGAGGAATGCGTTGCTGGAACTTGCTAAAGATGAGTACAGCAAGATTCTTATCATGGAGGAAGATCTTCTTCTGGTCCCTTTAGTTGGTGCAGTTGCCTACAAGTCCTTCAGGCCAGTTCTGTATTCATGGCCTTCTTTGCCCGATGGTACCAAAATTGACCAGAACCCAAAAACTTCAAGATATGGCGCCTCTGAATTACTTCTTGGATTAAATATTGAGGATAAGAATGCAAACATTGAGGAAGCAAAAATGAAGGCAATGGTAGGACGCACTCAACAGCAATTTCTTGCACGTATTGGGGCAATAGAAATTGAAGAAGATAATATATCCAGTGGTGAACTTTCATCAAATCCAAGGTTTACTCTTCTGCCGTGGATGGATGGCGTGGCTCGCTTGGTTTTAATTCTTGGACTTGAAGATGAGTCAGCTATTACTAGAGCTGCAGAGACCATTGCAGATGTATCTATTAATGAGCGAATGCGGGTTTCATTTAAAGAAGCAGGTGCTATAAACCCTCTTGTTCGGCTAATTAACCATCCTAGTGACACTGTTAAATTAGCTGTTATTCGGGCTCTGGAGAGGCTATCTATCAGGTAGTTATCATATTAACTTTAACATGTTATACTCTTCCATGTAGTTAAGACACATTAATGACTTATCTAATTATGTCCTATGTGATTATGGCTCTGTGGTAAAGGTTCATTGATTTACTTTCAGCAGTGAGCCGTGAGAGTTCTCTCCTTTATTTAATATTGATGTTAGGGGCGTAATCATCTGATAATTGCACCTTAGAAAAGGTGAATTCTTCCTCCATTATGTGCTTACTTTGAAGCAAATATGATTCATGGCTCTGGTAATGGACTAAGCTCTTAAAGGGATCTGGCTATAAAGCAACTTGTTCAATTAACAATCCTTGTGATTCTATTAGATTTGCTGTTATTTGCTAAATTTGTCTTGTAATTCTTGTGTTTCCATGGTTATGAGACATAAGTGACTTGTTGCAGCTAAATATTTCAATCTGTATGACTCTCTTTAATGTCTAGAAATCTTCTGCTTAGCACCTAGCAGAAAAAGTTAACTTCCTTCTTTGGATCTTAATGTAAGGGCCTAGTGATCGGGTCTATGCATTTTGGAGAGAGCAAAATTCTTCTGCCATAATGTGATTGTTTTTTGAGTGAATATGACTCTGTTGCTTTGATGTTAACCAAAACTCTTTAAAAATGTTTCTTTGAAGCCAGAGCAACATTTGTTAGAAAGATTATTTAGAATTTTGATGTTGCTGACACCCAGACTTTTACTAATTTCGTCATAGTACTTCTTCGGCTTGTCACAACTTTCATTCCCTCATTCTTGCAGTTAAGTGTAGTTCTTCCATATTGTATTAGATTTGGTTTAAAGTTCACACTATAACTTGAAAGAGTTTGGAACAGAATTCATTATGCACTTTGTGTTCCTGTTTTGTACTCTCCTTGGCTTAAGATTAAGTTAATCTATCCTGTTCAACGTGCACCTATGGCTAATTATATTGTTTCATGTCTTTCTGGATGAAGTAATGACGTATGCCAAAGAATGGAAGCAGAAAATGTCTTGCATTCTTTGATTTACTTGCTCAGTAACTCGGAGATCTCTAAAAGCTTGACAAATATGGTAATGCAATTTATTTTATATCTAAAATGTTGATTAGTCATATTCTTGTTCCACAGAAGTAAAATGATATTATTTCCTACACAGATATTGGATATTCTTACTCGGATCCTAGATCCTAGCAAAGAAATGAAATCAAAGGTCTGGAGCTATCACTCTTTAGTTCTTCGAGGGAGCTCAAATTCGTTCTACAACCTCTCTGAGTGACTCTTTTCTTTCTGGGTTATCTTCAGTTTTATTATGGACCAGTTAATTGGTTGACAAAGGAATGGAGTGCAGCAAGAAATGCAGGGTTGACTGGAAATGAAAATGAGAAAGTTGCATCAACAACCAGGTTTCATGTTTGTTTCCATGTTTTGTACTCCTCCCCTCCCTTTTATATCTATGTGTTCCATGCCGATCTTGAATTGTTTAGTTCATGAATACCTGCTTCCCATGATATCAGTCTTGCAGAGATTTTTAATGAGCCTACAATTATTTATTTGGGAGATCTGATTCTTAATTATAAGAACAATCACTTGCTACATTAACAGGCTCTTGATTTTGGATATCTGATGCCGAAGAGTGGGAGGGAGGGAATGGTGTGGCTGATTGAGCTGGGCAGGAAGGGAGACTAAACATTAAGAAGCTCACAAGACAGCCAGTTAGGTTTGGTGAGGGGTGGGGTTGGAAGAGGGTAACAGGTTGTCTAATAGCCCTTGTACACTCTGTTTCCGTAGCCCATTATATAAAGTGGAGTGTTCACCTTAAGAGATGTGGATCACTTTCTCTACTAGTCCAATACTTGAGAATTGAGACTTTTCCCAGTGGAATCTACATCTAAAGTCACCGAGATGTAACTTGTTAGAATATCAAGTGAATACGTGTCTAGAATTATACATATCTAGACAATGTACAAGAGGTGCTCCTTATATAAGTGTTTTAGGCTGTGTATAATATGGTCGGTAATCAATCTTTATGATAATAAGGTAAGTAAATATTATATAATTAAATAAAGAATATCCTAAGGTATCCTATAGAATATTTTATAAGATTTTCTTTATTCAAATATGATGAATCTAGACACATATTGACTTGATATTCTAACTGGTTCCCTCAAAATCAAAGTGGGGAAACCAACTTGAGTACACAAAATGTTGACGCAAATATCCATTATGATAGTGCACAATCACCAAAAAGAAAAGCAGTACCAGATTTCTTTTCTCCGAAAAGTCGCTGGTAACTGCACAACCAAAGAAGATAGTACTTCTTGTGCACTACACACAGAGAAAGGATTCTCAATGACTGTAAAGAGATATGGTGTATCAGTTTAACATGAATTGGTAGATCTAGATATTCAAAGATCAAAAGAGTTTGCCAGTCGTGTAAAAAAGTTGCAGTTACGGTCGCTGGAGAAATGAACGGTGCTTGGATGATCCTAAAGAGAGAAGAAACGCTTGATCAATCGTCTAGAGAGTAGGGGCACTAGTTGCTGGAAAGAGGAGCAGGGTTGGGCACCAAAATGAAAAAGCATTGGCTCGGCCGGTAGCACACGTTGGTCGGTGCCACCGCGGGGAGCAGAAGCTATTTGTGTCCTTACCAAGATCGTAGTTGCACCGATACCATATCAAAATAGAGAAAAAATACTTCTCATTGACTTGATTAACAATGTACTAGAGGTGCTCCTTATATAGGAGTCTTAGCTATGATGGTAGTTAATCGTTCTTTATCCTTATACGGTTAGTAAATATTCGTCTACAATTAAATAGAGAATATGCTACAGTAGCGTTTAGAATTTTCGATAAGATTTTTGTTATTCAAGTGTAATGAATCTAGACGTGTATAAATCTAGACACATATTCACTTGATATCTAACATAACTGATTTTAGCTTAACTGGATAATTGCCAAAAGTGCAGGAATTTTCGGGAATGTTGACGAGAAAGTAAATTCCTCGCTTTTCACCTTCGGAGAGCTATCAATAAGTTGTTTTGGAATTATATCTTCTTTCACGTTTCACCTTCCAAGCTATAACACCCCGTACTCGGGCTCTTTCCTTTGTTAACATGGCCAGAGAGGAAGGGGAAAGAGTTTTTTTCGATGAGTATACTTCACTGAGAGCTTTAACATGGTCCTACAGTGAAACTCTAGGCCTAGTCACGGTGTTACAAAAGTCATCTCTTTGTCGCTTTGAGGGGGAGTGTTAGATAGTTATGTAAATAACCCTAGTCCCACATGGAGTAGGAGTAGAATATGTATTGTGTATAGTTATAAATAGGGCTATTGTAAAACACTTAACAGAATATATCAATAATATATTTTTCTCCCGTGCATTCTCACATGGTATCAAGCATCGGTAAGAAAAGATCGTTGTGCGTCATTCCAGCGACATCTGGGAAGAAAGAACTCAGTCACCGTGCAATTTTCCGGTGACCTAAGTCGCTGTCCGCGTCAACCTTCATATCTAATGTTGTTGCGCGAAAACCAACACCACCACAAGGTCTACCATAGTCTGGCGACCAAACCCCAGTTAGCCTCTCCTACATAAGCCCCTTCACTCGCCGGCAGAAGCCAGGGTCCCGGCGTGCGCGTGAGTTCATGCGCCAGATAGTGCAGCCTTTTCAGGCCATTTTTTGACAAAGCTCCTTCAGGAAAGTTTGATCCTCCCCTAATTTCGAGCCTACCCATACCTTTTTTCTCTTTATTCCAATCACTTTGAGAGTTTTCCGACAACTACACTGACTTTCCGGCGGCTACAATGATTTTTCCGACGAAGCTTCTTTTTGACAGATTACCTAGGAGGTTATTCCGAGTCTGTCCATTCAAGTTTCAACAAATTCCGGCAACCTTTTTATTATCCGGCGAGTGAACAGTGTTTTTCCCCAAAAAAAGGGGTGTTTTGATTTGGCATTCCAAGGTTAACCATACAACTTGTAGTCAAGATTTTGAGAAATTGGTGTTAGCAAAATAGGATCCAATACTACGAATAGTTGATGGTTCTCTACTGGATTATATTATGTTCCTTCCGTACAAAGCATGTAAACATACATCTTCAGAGATAGCTTCCGTTGTTCAAACAGGTAATAGCGTGACTTTTGTCTCCCAATCTCCATCCTCCGAGTCTTGGGTCATTGATTCAGGTGCGTCTGATCATATTTCTGGTAACAAATCTCTTTTCACTACTATTTCATATTCTCAATCTCTTCTAACAGTCACAATGGCCAACGGGTCTCAAACCTTGGGAGCTGGAATAGGTCAAGCAAGTCCACTTCCTTCCGTACCTTTCGATTCAGTTCTTTATGTTCCCGGTAGTCATTTTAATCTCATAGTTGTTAGTCGCTTAGCCAAATCACTTAAATGCTCTGTTTTATTTCTTGATGACCTTGTTTTTATACAGGAACGTAATACAAGGCGAATCATTGGTACCAGGTGTGAATCTAATGGACTTTATTACCTTATCCTTACAAAATCACATAGACTCACATCTTGTCTTCCTTCAACAACTTGTCTTGTTACTGATTCACCAGATTTATTACATAAACGATTGGGACATCCAGTTTGTCAAAAGTGCAAAAAATGGTACCTGGTTTATCTTACTTGTCCACTCTAGAGTGTGAGTCATGTCAGCTCGGTAAGTATACCCGCTCCCATTTCCCTCGACGTCTTGATAATCGAGCAGAGTCACCTTTTACTTTAGTCCATTCAGATGTTTGGGGTCCTAGTTGGGTCAGTTTTACCTTGGGATTCCGCTATTTTGTCAGTTTCATTGATGATTATTCCATGTGTACTTGGATATTTTTGATGAAAAATCGATATGAGTCGTTTTCTATTTTCCAGACCATCCACGCTGAAATTCAAATCAATTTGGGGTTTCTATCCGCACATTTCGTAGTGATAATGACCTAGAGTATTTGTCTTTCCCATTTCAGCAGTTTATGAACTCTCATGGGAAATCAAACATCTTGTCCGTACACATCTCAATAAAATGGGGTAGTTGAAAGAAAGAATAGACATCTTATTGAAACTGCTCGTACCCTACTCATACAATCTCATGTTCCGTTGCATGCAGTTCTTACATCACGCTATCTTATTAATCGTATCCATCTTCAGCTATCCAGAATCAACTTCCATTCTCTGTCCTGTTTCTCCTCCAATTACCTTTGTTCACTTCCACCCCGTGTCTTTGGGAGCACGTGTTTTGTTCATAACATTACTCCAGGAAAAGATAAGTTAGCTCCTCGTACTCGTAAGTGCGTATTTCTGGGTTACTCGAGAACGCAAAAGGGATATCGATGCTATTCTTCTGACCTCCAGCAATACCTTATGTCTGCTGATGTTATCTTCTTTGAAACCCAAATCATACTTCAGAGGTCTAGGTAATCACTTAGATATTTCTGAGATGCTACCCGTTCCATCTTTTGGAGCTTCAATCACTATCTCCCATTCATCTTCCTCTACAACTTCAGTTCTACCACCTACAACTCCAGTTACAACTCCACCACCTATAGCTCCAGTTCCACCACCTTTAGCTCCAATTCCACCACCTAATCCAGTTCAACCTTCTATGGCTCCACCACTCCTGACTTATCATCGTCGTACGCGCCTAGCATCAGTCCCAGCTGATTCACGTCGTGCACCTGACCTCGCTAATACTGCGGACTTGTCTCCTCTTAGTCAACCAATTGCACTACGGAAAAGGTATACGGTCCACACTTATTCCTAATTCCCATTATGTCGGTTTAAGTTACCATCGTCTGTCATCATCCCATTATGCATTTGTATCATCTTTGTCCTCTGTTTCCATCCCTAAGTCTACAGGTGAAACACTATCTCATCCAGGATGGCGACAGGCTATGATTGACGAGATGTCTGCTTTACATACGAGTGGTACTTGGGAGCTTGTTCTTCTTCCTTCGGGTAAATCGATTGTTGGTTGTCGTTGGGTGTATGCACTCAAAGTTGGTCCAGATGGCCAGGTTGATAGACTTAAGGCTCGTCTTGTCGCCAAAGGGTATACTCAGATATTTAGGCTCGATTATAGTGATACTTTCTCTCCCGTGGCTAAAATAGCATCAGTCCACCTTTTTTTTTCCATGGCTATTGTTCGCCATTGACCTCTCTATCAGTTGGACATTAAGAATGCTTTTTTTCACGGTGACCTTGAGGATGGGGTTTATATGGAGCAACCAATGACCTTGAGGATGAGGTTTATATGGAGCAACCAGTGACCTTGAGGATGAGGTTTATATGGAGCAACCACCTGGTTTTGTTGCTCAGGGGGAGTCTAGTGGCCTTGTATGTCGGTTGTGCCGGTCCCTCTATGGTCTAAAACAGTCTCCTCGAGCCTGGTTTGGTAAGTTTAGTACAGTTATTCAGGAGTTTGGTATGACTCGTAGAGAAGCTGATCACTCTGTGTTTTATCGGCATTCTGCTTCAAATCTCAGTATTTATCTAGTGGTTTGTGTTGATGATATTGTTATTACCGGCAATGACCAGGATGGTATTACTAAGTTGAAGCGGTATCTCTTTCCGCACTTTCAGACTAAGGATCTGGGCAGATTAAAGTATTTTTAAGGTATTGAGGCTGCTCAGTCTAGCTCAGGTATTGTGATCTCACAACGGAAGTATGCCTTAGACATTATTGAGGAGACAAAAATGACAGGCTTTAGACCTGTTGACACTCCTATGGATCCGAATTCTAAACTTCTGCCAGGACAGGGGGAGCCGCTTTGCGATCCTGCAAGATATAGGCAGCTGGTTGGTAAATTCAATTACCTCACAATGACTAGCCATGACATTTCCTTTCCTGTGATTGCGGTGAGTCAGTTTATAGATTCTCCTTGTGATAGTGATTGGGTGCAATTGTCCGCATTCTTCGATATGTAAAATCAGCTCAAGGCAAATGGTTATTGTTTGAAGATTGAGGCCATGAGCAAATTGTTGGATATTCAGATGCTGACTGGGCATGATCACCTTCTGATAGACGTTCTACGTCTGGATATTGTGTTTTAGTAGGAGGTAATTTGGTGTCTTGGAAGAGCAAGAAACATAATATAGTTGCTCGGTCTAGTGCAAAAGCAGAATATCGAGCAATGACTGTGGCAACATGTGAGCTAGTTTGGATCAAACATTTGCTCAAGGAGTTGAAATTTGGTGAGATAAGCAAGATGGAACTTGTGTGTGATAATCATGCTGCCCTCTATATTGCATCAAATCCGGTGATCCATGAGAGAACTAAACACATTGAGATTGACTGTCACTTCATTAGAGAAAAGATACTCTCAAGAGATATTGCTACAAAGTTTGTGAAGTCGAATGATCAGCTTGCAGATATTTTCACCAAGTCCCTCACCGGTCCTCATATTAGTTACATATGTAACAAGCTCGGTACATATGACCTGTATGCACCGGCATGAGGGGAGTGTTAGGTAGTTATGTAAATAACCCTAGTCCCACATGGAATGGGAGTAGAATATGTATTATGTATAGTTATAAATAGGGCTATTGTAAAACACTTAATAAAATATAGCAACAATATATTTTTCTCCCGTATATTCTCACACGATGAATCGCTTTATGGGTGAAGCAATGCGCTTCAGAGAGGTTTGTGCTTCAGCCAATGACGCGCAAAGTGATTTCAGTGAGAAGCGGTAAATCTCAAATTTGAGGAGTTAGATTAATATTGATAGTGCTGTATATTGAATGTTGATATTAGTTATTCTAATTGAAATTTGATAATAATAATAATAATAACAATAATAATAGTACTAAATTCATATATTTTGATACTTTTAATTTTCCGTAATTTGTGCGCTTCACTTTAAAGAAGTGTGCACTTCACTTCCGCTTTCGCTTTTAAAACCACGGATAAGTCATATGAAGGAGCTTGAACTTACAAACTCATCCCCACTAGTTTTGAATTATAGATCCGATCAAAAAAATGTCGAGTACCAAGAACGTTTAGGTTATATGACATTTCTTTAAACATGTGTTAGATTGTTTACAACGAACTCAGTCTTCATAAAGTAAGCTTTGATAAGTGAGATTAGTTAACATGACTCGGTAAAGGGAAAAAAGAGGTTCTTTCAACTGACCTGGATCCGAGGAGGGTTGAAAGGATAGAAGCTGAGCTGTTAAGTCTTTATTCTTGCCTATAATTGACTTTGATGCTACTTGGTCAAGTAATTTGGCACCTAACTGATGTGTGCACAAGAGAAGCTAGTTTTCACATATACGAGACTTAACATTAAGATATGCACTAAGTTTATGTGGACTCGGTCTAGACAACTGCAGATGGAAGTGAGGCTCTCTCTAATGAGAAAATTGATGCTGTGAGCTGCTAATGTCTAAGTCATGATTCCTTTTGATTGCAAACTTGACTTGGTCTATATCTTTTTTAGATGGGAAAATGTCCAAATTTACCCCTCTACTTTCGAATAGTGTCTGCATTTAACCTTCGTTATAATCTTCAGCCAAATTTATCCCTACCATTATACTATTCGGCCAAATTTACCCATACCATCAGTAAACTTTTAAAAATTATCCCTCAGTCCGTTAGGTAACACAAAATCTTCCAAATCCCTTTATTTAAATCACTTGTTCTTCTTCTTGATCCACTATTTTCAAAAATTACTATTAATGTGAATGCTAAAGGTACTAAATTATACAAATTATTCATGGATATTTTTAATTACCTTTGCATCCACTTCTCTTCTTTTGATAATAGTTTTGGAATTGGTTTAGATTTTTTATTATTTTTCAACCATATAGACACCGCATAATTCCTTGGGTCTATTTGTTATGTATTATATGCGGCTGCTCCTCATGTATGTACATGTATATTCGAATATATTTTGTAATTGTCTAGTTAGTATTTAGTTCGGTCGACTAACTTAGGAGTGCACAATGCGTAGGCATTTGATTAAAGCAAAATTGATTTCGACAATGCAAAATCTCCAAGGAACTTCAACTTCTTTCACTAATACTCGCAAAGTCTTCATACCTTTGGTGGAACGAATTCATTAAAGCTGGGGTGCTGCAAATACTTTTGAAACTTAGACAAGCTACCTAATTTAGATTCTTCAATTTACTATACTTTGTTTACTAACCGCTGTGTTATTTTAATATTTCTTTCTCTTATTTCTTTTTTCCAATTATAAAAGCAGGTAAATGCCAACTATTTTGAAAATAGTGGATCAAGAAGAAGAATAAGTGACTTAACTAAAATGATTTGGGAAATTCTGGGTCACCTGACGGATTGAGGGGTGATTTTAAAAGTTTATTGATGGTAGGGGTAAAATTGGCGGGATAGTATAACGGTAGGGGTAAATTTAGCCGAATAGTTTAACGGAGGTTAGATGTAGTCAATATTCAAAAGTAGAGGGGTATATTTAGACTTTTTTCCTTTTTAGATTCTCCCTAGGTTCTATATGTGTGGTCATGTGAAGCTTTAAATGGTAGTTCATTGTTCAAAGATGTTTCAAGAGTGTTCCTGATTTTGTCTGTCTGCAAAACCCAATTGTAACATCTCCAGCAGTGCTCAATGCATTTGATGATCTAGATGTTGAGTTTTAGATTTTCTTAATGCTAGCACATAGTGTTAAATAACAAGGTAACCATCCCACATTTGATAGTAGTATGATTATCAAATCATTTCCAAGACTTACATGCTCTATGATCGCCAACTTGGGCTTGAGCAACGCTTCGTTGTTTCGGGTTGATCTCCAGGAAGAACTCCGTTGATCACTCCTTTGTTGAAGAACTTTGCACTTGATGATTGATCTCTCTGTTTGCGGATGCCTTCACTAATTGCGGAACTCTTCTCCAACTTTGAATGTCCTTAGAGAGTTATGTAACCCCTCTATTTATAATGGTAGAGGATGGATAGTCCAGCTACATATGAACTCTCTTGCTTGATTCTGATTGGCTCATGTGAGTCATCGAACTTATCTCATAAGTTATGTGATAAGCTTGGTTGTGATTGGCCAAGACATGTCATTTTAGACACTTGGCAACTCTTGATTGGTCACTGTTTTAGACTGGGATTGCCACATCATTTCACACGTGGTGTGATCTTGTTGGCTTTGAGTTTGACTTCATATGCCATGTCGCTTGACACATGGCATGTGTCCGGGTTTTAAGATGAAATGGACCTTGGGCTTGAAAATAATAAAATGGACTAATTTAATGTAAAGTCCAAATTAATTATTTAATCCAAATAAAACTAAGATTCAATCCAAATTTTGTATGGATTAAACTTAATAAATTTTATATGTCTACAGATGCCCCCTACTTCAAGTCTTGTCGAAGTGTAAACTTGATGAGCCTTAGCAACGAGGCTTGAAGTACCGGATGAAGAGAATCCCATTTTTTTTAACCGCGTGAAGAATTTGACTACTTGGATAAGTTATAATTTTTTCTAAAAGCACATGACTTTAGCCAAGATTTCAAACACCGAAGGGTTAGCTATTGTCTATTGGGAAAACATTATCACGTATATCCTAATTTAAGTAGGATAACAAAAAGTAGTGTTGGCCAAATAGCAACTACTTGTTCGCAGCTACATATGTAAAGTCCAACTCCTTTTCCAACACTAATTCTTTAATTAATTATGTCTAGAAGTCCAAGACTCCAAGTATCAGCCGCCTTAAACAATTATATAAGGAAGCCTTTGCAATCCTTGACTACCGAAAGGAAACTTCGAAACTACTACTGTTTCTTGACGGGCAAGACAATTGCCAACACAAGGCAATTGTTTCTCCACTGAGTGCTCTTTTTTTTCAAGTTTCGTTTTTTATTCATCTCTTCTTTGTCTCTCTGTACTGTATTTTTTTTTTCAGGAATCGACAACGCCAACAAAGTAAGTTCGAATCCGCACCAGCAAATCCACGAACCTTGAGCAATGGAGATTGTTGTTTTGGCATTGAATTTGGCCATTGAAGCTTCGTGCCATTGGCACCGTTACCTGTCACGCAAATCCGAACTTCGAGTCGCGAGTATATTTATCTATCGTGACGAGTTGAAGCTTCGTGTCATTGACACCGTACCTGCTGCTGAATCAAAGCTTCATGTCGTTGGCACTAATCAATTAGACAGAACCAAAAGCTTCGTTCCATTGGCACCGAGGCCTTCAAAATCTTTTCCCTTTCGCTGCAGAATGTGTGTGAGATAGTCATCTTAAGGCATATCACATATGTGGAGAAAACCCTCATATGTTGTCGTAGGAACATCGGGAACACAAGCCGTCTGATCCACTTGACACTACACTTCAAATACTTCGACATATCAAAAATTTGGGGCGAAATTCCTTTTGTAGCTTCTCAGGTATTATTTTGAAATTTCGTTTCAGATGCTGGTGTACTCAAATTTGAAGCTGATAAATGGACCTTGGGCCTAACTCAACCCCAAAAGCTAGCTTATGAGGTGGACCTTGGCGTACTCATTCTTGCGGCTTGGCGAAATTGACACTACTTGGAGCAGTCTTTTCCAATCTTGACGAGCAAGCACTTGGCACATCTCCGCAAAAATATCCATTCTTTGGCGTAGGCGTGATGAAATCACAAGCCGCTTCATCCTAAAGAATCATAACTCAAATATGTGCTGCTTCAACTTCGT
This sequence comes from Nicotiana otophora, assembly GCA_000715115.1. Lineage (NCBI taxonomy): Eukaryota > Viridiplantae > Streptophyta > Magnoliopsida > Solanales > Solanaceae > Nicotiana > Nicotiana otophora. Next base: position 51,120 of record AWOL01S0007529.1, on the reverse strand, counting down.
AGCACTGCATGCTCATTGAAAAAAATCGTATCTCGACCTAGGAGTGTCCAAACCGCAATCCGCTTGATTCTACCGAATCAGAACTTGCACCACATCGACATATCCAAAATTTAGGGGTAAATTTCATTAAGACAAGTCAGAATAAACTCTCGAAGGCGATGCACACGTCTGTCATTTCGACTTCACAGCACTGCATGCTGTCATTAAAAAGTACACATTTCAAGCTTTTATGTCCAAATAGTGAGACGTCTGCGCCATCGGGAAGACAAGTTCGAGACCTGCAACACCTGAAAATATCGTGGCAGAACTCCTTTTAGGTTGGCCGCAATATTATTTTGAAGTCGCTCCTTATGTCTGCATTGCTGCTTTTCAGCTTTGTGCACTCTCGTCGAGAAATTCATATTTCGAGCTACAGGTTGTTAGAAAGTAAACTCATAGAGCTTCAACATATATGAATTTCACGATAGACCTCCTTTCGAGCTAGAAACAAAAAATTCTTAAAGTCGACCTAGCTGCAGTAAACTTTAAGATTCGTGTAGTTCCGGCAAAAAAAATCGTATGTTGAGCTAGGAGCCTCAAAATTGGAAATGGTTTGTGTTGTTGTAAACTAGACATCCAAATCTACAACATATAAAATGTTAGGGGCAGAATGTCTTCCAGATGAACCACAATAGTTTTCCAAATATGATCCTGTCATCCGTTGAGCTCGCTTTCCATCTCTATGCTCTCTGAGTTGTCCTACGAATGTTGTTGTTTTCTTGAAATCGACTCTACAGTCTTGCATGTAGTAACTCTAGCTATCATGCTTCACAAATCTTATCTCTTCATTTATTTGTTTTACAGACTCGCAAAGGGGCTCAAAGGGTCCGGATATCAGACTGAAATGTCATATAAGATGCGGATATGTTGAAGTTTTGAGCACGCAAAATATCTATGAGAAAGAAAGAATTATTGTAGTAGATCGTCATGCGAAGCCACCGTTTCACTAACTGTTGCACTTGATTTGTTGATAGTCTTGAAGTTCATCAATGGCGGCTCCCACGGTGATTGAAGTTTTTTTTCAAGAGCGACGACTTCTCACCTTAGGACTGAGACTGGACATTTCTTTATACGGCCAAGCGAAGACATCTTTGTACTCGGTCAATAACTTGAAGTATTCCTCCTCATCCTGAGGTGTAAGAAGCGCACTAATGAAGGTGGGCCGTGGATCTTCCAAAGTGCCTAAATTGAGTTCCTTAAGTTCATCTACAGTTGATTGCCCGCCATCCTCTAGATGAGGGGGAGCCTCGTGGACTTCATCATTAACGTCAAGGCATGGGCTATCTTCCACAGTTATGCGATAGGATGTTTTCACAAAGTGACTTTTCTCTTTGACTTCCTTGGATGGTCGGCATGGCCTCTTTCTCTTTATCTACTTCTTTACGAGGCTGGAAAGTGTAAACAGTTCTCCTTTGCACCTTCAATGGACCATCTATGGATACTGACAAAATAGACTTCCTCTTCATACGTGATGGGAAAGCGCTACAGATTTCTTTGTCGGCATCAACTTCACAATGACCTCGCTCCTCATGGACTTGCTCCTCATGTTTCGACAATTTCTTTCTAGATGGTGACTTCCTTATGGTTCCCCGGCGACAGAAGACGGAGGTTTTTGAGGTAGTGGAAACTTCCTTTAGATGTTTGGAAGATACACGTTCACTTTTGTGACTTAGCCTTTCAAACACCGAGACCTGAGGGGTTGAGCCTCCAATGCGATCACACACTGAAGCCCGTTGTTTTATTTTCTTATCCTTAACTTCCATCATCTCCTCTGCCGAGGTGTGTTGTGATGAAGCTCTGCTTCTCTTAGATGAAATTCAAAGAGACATTGCCAAACTGAATCCTAACCCAAACTTAGGAGTGGCGACGTAGTGCCCTTGCTTTCTCAACCTCATTTGGGACTCAGTAAGCCCATGCATCTTTTCACCAATGACTTCATCTTTGAGTTCTCCTAGTCTTGATGGATTTTGAGAAGTCGTAACCAGACTTTTCAAGCAGTATGAAGGCCTTAGGATCAAACTGCCCTTTTATTTTATCAGCTTAGAGATTGCCTTTAGTAGACTCACAAGTCACGGATGGGATTTGTGCAACTGGGACAGTCATATTTTCCTTCAAATCTTGGATAACTTTGTGACTCATTTGCTTCTTTGGAAAACATTCCTGTAACAAAGGTTGCCCTTTCTTTCGACTCTCACTCGAAATGTGGCGAAAAACTAGATGCTCCTTATCAGTCTTTGTTTGTATGTCACCTTCAGATGATGATAGCTTAATGGAGACTTCTTTAGTTCTCTTCTTAGATAGCTTGGCGGCAGTCCATTGAGCCTCATTTTCTTCTTCTGAATTGACATCAGCTTCGTCGACTGATGATGGTTTCTCCACACTCTGTTCACAAGAATCTAAGTAGAATTTTGCATCTGCAAAGTATAACTGTGTCCCCGTGAAAGGATTAATGTCTGCATCAATTTTGACTATCTCTCCATTCCTTCTGTACTTCAGACATTGATGCAAAGTAGACCATACCACTCCATTCTCATAATCCAAGGAGGTCCAAGCAGCAAGTTGTATGATGTTTTAGCATCTATGATGTGAATTGTGGTGTTTGACTTCATCTCACTACGCGGATCATACCTATGACTCGTTGTCCTCCTTGGTTGAAACCTTGGATTGTTAGGTTACTTTTGGATAGCTCATCCATAGAGATCCCAAGCCTTTTTAGCACCATCTTCAGCATGATGTTGACAGCTGAACCATCATCAACAAGTATACGATTGAGATGTTGTTCCCGAATGGCCCCTACAACGAATAAAGGCCTGTTATGTGGCTTAGAACCCAACAACAAGTTCTCATATGTGAAGGAAATTGTTGCACAACATTGTGACAATTTTTCTATTATCATGATGTTCTTGTGTTTTCATTGGACCAAGCTAATCGTTGCTTTCCTTTGTTTATCGGTACTAGAAAATACACGAGTTGCACCAACATGACCTCCATAAAGGAATTTTCCAGGAAAGAATTCATGCAATGTGATAGTCTTTCGGAACTTCGGCGATAAGGTACCGTTAATCTTCTTGCTAATAGAAGATTTGATAATTCTTGGTGTTTGTAGCTATTCCATATCGCTCATTTTTGCTCTTGGCTTAGGAAGTCGTAGCCTCGTAATTGCTTGATGTTTTTGTTTCTTGTGAGTGACTAAAGTCCAACCCTCATCGTCTTTGTCTTTGGATTTAGAGTCCAGCTCTAGTGAACCTTTAAGAGTTTTCCTTGGAAGATCAACTTCAACGGGCTCGAAACTTCCAAATTGTAAGAGTGCAGTGCTTGACACGTTCTGCAACCTTGAACACTTCTTTTCCTTGAGGGCGGTACTTGCATGATTTGCTTCTGCTGTTTCATCCATGTCTATGATGATTTTTCCTTCACTTACAAGAGCCATGATTTTCTCCTTCAAGACGAAGCATTTTTCTGTAGGGTGGCTAATGACGCGATGAAACTTGCAGTATTTCGGATCGCCAACTTTACCAATTTCCTCGGGCCTTTTTGATTCAGGGAGATCGATGACTTTCTTGGCCAGCAATTCATCAAGGATTGTGGATACGTCTGAATTTGGAAACGGGTAAACCTTAGCCTCGAATTCCTTCAAAGTGGGACGACGTTTCTGCTCTTTGGGATATTGACTCGCGGTCTTATCCTCCTCCACCTTTTGCTTGGTCGTGACTTTCACAGAAGTTGCTTTCACCGCCATAGATTCTTTGGTTTGGTTCTTTGATGCAACATTTTTCTTGAACTTCTTCTGATCAGCAAATGGAGATGCCTTTCCATGACTTGCGATGCTTAACTCCATGTTGTGCGCTCGCGTTGTAAGTTCTTCAAAAGTTCGCGGTTTGATCCTTTGTAGGATGTACAAAAGGCCCTAGTGCATTCCTTGAATGCACATCTCTACATCAGATACTTCTGAAAGCGATCCTTGCAGTCCAAACTTAACGCTCTCCAACGATTGATGTTGTCACGACCCAAAACTAACCCCTGTCATGATGGCGCCTATCGTGAAACTAGGCAAGCCAACTAATTTCCAAAACAAACCGATATTTTCATTTTAAAGATAATTTCAAGGTTATTTAACATAAAAACCTTCGTAAAAGAGTTCCAATCAAAATAAAAGTGCGGAAGGAAAAGCCCGACATCGGGATGTCACTAGTCATGAG